>JABJVR010001227.1:0-19582 GCA_025773905.1 Chitala chitala
TGCCCTGCGCCCTATGGGCTCCAGGTTTCCCTGTGACCCTCACCAGGAATAAGCGGTTAAGATAATGGATGGATGGATAAATTGTCACTTAATGCTTAATTCAGCACTGGTTGTCACTCAGAGTAAAAACCACCTGAAAGCAAAAAATTTATTAGGTCAGATTTTTCCATTCCATTTTCCCAACATGAAAATGACAGATTTTCTCAGAATTCTCAGAAAATAAAACATGTAAAAAATATGTGATAACGGGTCTAAAAGAATAATCTGAGAGAGACCTTGCAGAAATCTGACTTCAGATCAAGTATATCCAGGTATCTCTGACATTATCAAATTTCCCAGGATAACAGAAATTACTATTAAAATTTAACCAGTTCCTTCAAAGTTTCACAATCTAAAGTATGTTATTTTCCATGTGACATACAGGTATCGTTGGTGTTAATTTCTGTGATATCAATGTTAAAAGTAATATTTTCAAGAAAAAAAAAAACCTTAGTTAAAAAAAAAAAAAGATGACAAAAACAGAAAAAAATTTTTTTTTAAACGATAAGACGTAGATTCCTTCTCGTAGGAAGGACAAACCAACATATTTGAAGCTTTAACGTTTGTAGGTTTGTTTATCGACAATTAGTATCAAAGATCACATGAAATGACACTATAATATGTTTATGCTTAAAGTAAACTTAAAAGTACAGTAAAGTTTACCGGCAGCTCTATCTTCACCTTAATGTCTCTCCTCCCCTACGTAGAAACGGTACAAAATGTTTGTATTTGGGGGACATTTTTCGCATATGAAGACTGTCCGCAGCGCTGAAAGGAAAGATGGCTATGATGGGTTATATTGTTGGGCATGCTATCGGCATGGTTGCGTGCACGTTTCAGACTTTGGGAAAGTTCTTGGAGTGAAAAAAACAAGTTCGTGTAAGCGAGGATCGGACACCTTATAGAGAAAATTACAAAAAACTGACCTTCCTTACAATCAATTATCACTTTTTGGCGACAAATTCAAAGTATGCTAACAAGATGCGGGTAAAAAAAAAAAAAAAAGTTAAACGTTTCTCTGCTACCAACTAGGCAGGATTCGCAGTATTACATGCTTGCCGAGACTGTACAATAACCACAATAGTTTAGTGTTTCTCTATGTCATAAAAGGTAAAGACAACTAATTCACGCATCCTTTGTTTGCCCAAACCGCCGCAAACGCGCACATGAGCCCGGGTGGGTATTGGGTCGAAGTTACTGTGTCACCCACAACTGCAGCGGTAGGATAACGTTAGACAACGTTTGTCCAACCAAGTATCAACGTTATTACGAATACAAAACGGACCTTTTTCATTCCAAGTAGAACTTAAAAATAAAACAGTGGTCACAACAACAAATTTTCAGTGAACGCATATATAACCCTTCAATAATTGCTAACCATTCTAGTCACTGTGAGCTTTTAAATAAGGTAATTTAGTGGAAAAAACTTAATCCGATGAGTTAATGATACTGAATAAAGTAAGTGCTATCGCCATATCTTTTGACATTGCAGCAGTTTAACAGGCGACAGGCTTCCCTGCCAGTAAGTCGTGTTTTCTAAACTAAGTAGATAAAGTATAAATTTAAGCGTCTGCCGCTATTATGTAACGCGATGTGTGTGTGTATCCGCATGATGTGGTCAGTTGGCCACATCGGTAAAATTGTCAAAGTAATACAACTGGCTAAAAAAGGACACATGTAGCACAACGTCCATCATTTTAAATGTGAAATTTATAAATAGCGAGTTGTTTAAAAATATTTCGTAACAATCAGCAACAACTATATCAGCAAACAAAACTGCGTTGCTTACAGGTTTGTGTTTCAGGTTAAGATTTACTGTGAGTAAATAGTTTGAGATGAAAAAACGGAGACGGGAAAACTGCCAAGTACAGGAAATAAAAACCTTTCACTCTAATTGCAGAAAGAGTTACCCAAACGAACACCAAAATGCTGGACAACTTGAAAATGGTGTATTTGGTGCCGAGCTCCAAAAAGGCGAAGGAGGCAGGAAGGCTGCAGTAAAGATGCGTCTGCTTACCAAAACCAGCGCAAACTTCTCCTCCAGCTCGCTGCTGTCAGGCATGGGGACTTTTAACGGCGTCATATGGGGCTTCATGTCTCCCTCGCCCTCCACACTTTCATTATTTCCCATTTTGACAAAATATCCTTTGAGATGAACCAGATGTTTCTTGTCTTTAAAAACTGAAGAGATCTGACAAGTGTTTTTACATGTACAAAATCATGCAGTCCGCCTTGCCAGAGAGATGGCATGTGAAAAAATGAACGAGTCCCATTTTTGTGTAAACATTTTTGTAGCACTGCAACACGTTTCTTTCCATGTTACCTGAACAAAGCTTTAAGTTTTAGGTTGAGTTAGTTACTAATTAAGGCTACCACACAATGCTACTAAATCAGGCAAACGTTGGAAAAACGTTACTTTACAACGATGGCGTTTAAATCTAAGTTTTCTTCATTTCTTGATATTAATTCATTGTAAAACAAAAAAAAAAACACTTCACACGAACACGGTCTCGTCTATTATGCAGCAGGATTGCGATAAATCAGAGCACTAATTTATTACTAGCGTGTGAACGTTTCTGTTCCTTCGATTTCTCACCACGTAGTAGATCTGCCGCCTCCTCGGCAAAATAACTGCATTGATGTAGCAACTCATCCAATATTCGTGAAGAAATAAAACAAACGTGTGAAACGTACATTTCCGCCATCTGCTGGTTACACGTTTAAAAGCGGAATCTACTGTAGAGCCGGAATGACTGAAACCAGAGGAGTTTCTAGCTATTGAAAAGATCAGGGGCCAAGTCAAGTTTCCCTAGGGCTTGTCTGTTGCTTTGCTGCAAAACCCCTCCTTTTTCAATTCGAAAATATTCGGGGCTAAGATTAAAATATTCGAGGCTAAAGCCCTAAATAATCTGACCTAACGCCACTAACTGAAACATAAGTAAATTAACATAAATAAACATAAGTAAATTACTTGAGCTATATTTACAGAAGTTGAATTACCTTCTTTCATACATTGACAGCATTCAAAAAAAAAATTCTTTAAAGACCTGAAACAAAGGAATATGATGCTCAGTTATTCAAAACTCAAATCTCATGCAAGATTTAAACTGTTGTGTACACTTTATCAACTACATATGCAACATCCCAAAAACTCATCAGTATCACCCTGGTCATTCAAGCATATATCAATCTAATGTATATAAATCATGTTTTATGCATAGGTCATAACATCTGTTCTAACACACTATAAATGCATGTGAGCTTCTTCATTCAATGCCTTTAGCTTTGAGCTCCTCCTTAACTCTCTTCAGGTACTCAGGATCTGGGTAGCCAAAACTGCAAAAAGAAGGAAAAACAAACAGTCAAAGAGATAAGAAGAGATGAAAGACTGGGGGGTTGAGCTGGGGACTCACTGCGCTGCAGTGACATCACTCCCTCAGCAAAGTGAGGGAAAACATCAGGACGAGGACCAGATCACTGTAACGTTAACAAGATGACAGACCCATCCACACCCTTCATTCTCACATACTTGGAAGGTCCTCCAAACTTGGATGTCTTGTGGTGAATGTCATTCCAGGTGACTGTGTCATGGGCTCCAGTCGTCCGGGACACCCCGACCGTGAAGATCAGCTTCTGGTCAAAAGCCCTTTTCAGCAGATGTAACACTTCATTGCCCTCACGGTTATCAGGTAAATAAGCTACTCTTTCAGCCCCAGAGAACCTCCTGCCAGGACTTGGATGGCACGCCTGAAGTCAGAGCACAAACACAAGCATATAGCATAGCCCAGAACACACTGCACAGCATACATGAAATTATGTCCACAAAAAGGAACAGAAATAATCTGTAAGGACTTTCCTGCTGTTCTGATGTTACAAAAGACATGACGTTAATTTATATTTTTCTAAAATAGTGTAGATGAGATATGGAAGAACTAACAGGCATCATCACCCTCAGAAAACAAATCACTGTACTTTCACATCCTTAAAGACCTTATATTTTACCTAAGAAAGTTACAAGACTTCCCTACAAAGTTTCATTGATTAATCACAAGAACTGAAAATTTTTACATTGCATTAAACAATTGAATAAATAAAAACAATGTCTTACAGACTGTACACCACAAGGGATCGAATAATAAATTTCAATTATTCCATAACTGGAAAATCCCGGTAGACGACCACGCGTATGATGCCATTTCATCGTTCCATCAGGCTGGTCTCCCTTCACCTTTCCAAATACCATCTTACACACTGGGCACACAGAGCCCATACTTTGAATTGACTTCCGCACACATTCTGAGCAGAACTCATGTGAGCAAGGTAACTTCTGCTTGTTCTTCATGGTGTCCAGACATATCGGACAATCGTCCTCTTCAGCATCCACTGTTGGCCCAGTGGCTCCAACATATTTGGTGGACATGTACTGTGGAGTTTCCTCCAACCCAAATGGTGTCCTTGGATATGTATGTGAGTGTGGAACCATATTTCCAGGTGACTCTTCATACCCAGCATGCCTTTCAGATACTCTCAGGAAACGATCTACAGATTCTTTGGGGCCGGTGAGCTTGCAGTCCAGTGCCGACACGTTCAGCTGAAGCCTCGCTTTCTCCTTATCGATCTCATTTAGCATCTCATTCATAAACCTGGACTTCAGGTTCTGCTTAGGGAGGGAAACAGATGTAAAATTTGGTACAGAGTTCTGGACAAGCTCAGTGAACGCATAAAGGGCCTGTTCAGCCAAGTCCCTGTTTTCTGAGGAAGCGGCTGGTGTAATCAGGACTGAAACCTTGGGTTCAATCGACACATTGAATTTCTTCTTAATGCCTTCTATTTCCTTACTGTAGGCTTTGGATAGGTGCCAGTAATGAAACAAAGGGACATCAAACATCACTGGATCAGGAGTTGGGTTGTCAGGGCCAGTGCCGAAACCAGCAGGGTTGTTAGCCAGGACGTGTTGTCCATTTATGACGCCCTCAGAGATCAGCTGTTTCTGGACATTCTGAGCTTTCTCAGAAGACCCTGCACTGGTGAACTTTTGCTTGACTGTGTGGTCTTGCTTGTCTATTCCTGTGGCAAAACCTTGGTCCCGAAAGGCAGCAGCACCAGAATCCGTAACAGGGCGCACCTGTGTTGGCACGTTTTTCTGGAAGAGAAAAAAAAAAAAAACAACTAGAATGATGTTTTCTGTTTTGTGAAAGGGGTCAGACAACAAGGTGGTGTTTCTCAGTTTTATTTTTTTAAATGTATGCCAAAGACATGGCTGAGGACGTAGTCGAGCTTCCATTTGTTGTCATATGTAATAATGACCTGAAGGTTTCTGAGGTTGTGTTCACAGCAGAGGTCAGCAAACTGAGGACTACAGACCAAATGTGTTCCACAAAACCTTTTTTTAGTGGTCTGAGTCATCATCAACATGCATATTGCAATATTAGCTTGCATTATATTTATTTAATGCACATTCAGTATTTCCCATTTACACCTTGCACACTACACCGTTAAGTGGATATTTTGATTTATGACATTTTACATACTAGCCAATAATTGTATTTTGTTGCACTACAGGTGGTCCCTGACTTACAATGGACACGCGTTCCGGTGTCCCCATCGTAACTTGAAAATATCGTAAGTCGAGACGTAGCCTACCCAGGAGTCTTAAAGAATGGTGCACATATATTACGTGAATTTTTTCACTAAAGTTGGGCTTTTTTTTAATCCACCAAAACACAGAAAGAAATACGCTCTCTAACACTGAAACAACTGAACTCTGTCGATCGCTGGCGAGAGTACGGCGTCTCACTGGAGACGCAGACATCCCAGCAGCATCCCAATGGACCACTTACACTGCTACATTTGCCTGCCGTGCGTAAAATATTTTTACAATTTTGTCATATCGCTATCCTTATCATAAGATCGAAAAATGATAAGTTGAACCATCGTAACTCGGGGACCATCTGCATATTGTCCCCTGTGCAAACTGCCGTGTCATTCTACAGCACCTGTAAGAGGTGACGTGTACAGCCGGAATTACTGGTAGGCTATACAGGCTGCAAACTGCTTGGTCAATAAAGTGAGTGTTAGCAAACAAGTACCACAAAATTCACATGGTCAGTAAAGTCAGACATCTTTGAAACAAACAATACAATATTAACAAAGTAAAGACTGTGTGCGTTTTTAAATTAAAGAAATATTTTAAACAGAGCCACAGTGTCTTAACTCCATATGAAGCTTGCAAATACTTAATTTAGTCTGCCTTTTTGTCTTCATTACAGTACTCTGATGAAGATTTGAGATTTGGAAGCTTCAACCTAAAGGCTGAACTCTTCTCAAGTGTGCTTGTCATTACCAGAGTCAGCTAAATAATATCTAGCACAGACATTTAAACAGTTCTGGACTGCATTTATCTTGCTGAATTGAATTTAACTTGCCAAGCATTCTGCCTGTTTATAATTAGATACAGTTGTGCAGGCTGACTGTCACTTCAGTGTCTGCACGTAGTTAAAGGCTGTTAGTTTGCATGCTACTTCTAAAAATATCGTTTTTAAATATGGTCCATTAAATTACACTTAAATGAGTCCATGTTTGAATATACAGCATTCTCCATCTCTGAAAAGCACTGAAGCAAAGATGTCAGGTACGGACAAGGGTGACTAAAACACCAACCTGATCGATGCTTGGAGATGAGCTTTGAGGTTGGCCACCTCGTAACGGCCGGAAAAACTTGACTTGGACAGTCATATCCTTCAGCTTCAGTTCACTCAACTTCAAACCCAGGAAGAAATCAACCTCTGCAGAAAGTAAACAATTACAAAAAAATGTCTAAAGATCTTACAAGAAAAAAAAAAAAGATATATTTTTCCCTAAAAACTGAAAATTCGACTTGTGAGGGATATTCACTGTATAATAAATGTCAATGAAGTCTTGTACCTGATGCAGGTGAAATCTTAATGGATGCGGAGTCCCGATTGGGTATTGGCTCCATACTCTCCACAGTACAATTCTTCCCTTTCATTTGCTCATCCTTATTAAAAAATGTTTGTAATGCCTTTTGAACCAATGTCCACAAATTAGTGGGCCGCATTTGGTCAGCCTGCAGTACATCAACTTGAATGTTGTCACATAGTCTGGAATCAGCTTCAGCCAAGTACATGTCTTGGGATGACTGTGAACAGTTGTACAAAAAGGTTTAGTACGCTCATGTTTCAGAAAGCTGCCTTTGTGCCATAACATATAAATCTTTGTAAAGTTCACCACATCCCAGAATCGCATTTTCTCTTCAACTGACAGAAATTCTTCTTGTTACTTTACTCCTAGAGTCAGCCATTTACTGTAAGGACCTCAGGCAGCTCTGAGCACCTGCTAATTTTGGTCAATACAGCAAATACAGGACTTTTTACCAGCCTGATCTTGCCTACACAGCACCTTCTATAGATCACGTTTGTGTCATTGCTTACCATTTGTACGACTGATTACCATTATTTGATATGACCGACCACCGCCCCCCCTCACACACACACACACACACACACACACACACACACACACACACACACACAAACGCGCTTACTAGTCTTCATCTTCCCTTACACCAATACCTGCAATTTGTCCTGCTTTATCTGACTTCTCGTGCTACTTGCTGTAAGCTTAAACGCCACGTGAGTGCGTACATGGCAGCTCTATCCTCGGACACTGTCTGCTTATAGCTGCTTCTCTTAGGGTCAACAATCGGTGATTCTGGCACGTTTCCCTTAAAAAGTTAACTTATTTTTATTCTTAGTACACATACAGTACACTTGCACTGCCATACATCTGTGACAGTACCTTTGATTAAACAACCTAACCTACACGGCCGTGAAAGGAACAGAAACATGGATTCCACTGGCCGAGGCACGAAGCACGGCTTGTTTTCGGTTCTGGTGCAACCTCTACCTCTTGCGTGTCCACGTCCATATCCTCCACTTCGTTGTTGCCGTGTAATGAGGATGTTGCCATGTTGTATATTTTCCCTGACAGCCTGGCGTGACGGAATGGCGTCGTTGTTTTATGTCGCTTCCACTATGCCTGTCCCAGGCACTCCCAAATCTCGACCTTCCCTTGATGTGTCAAAATCGCTGGTGTTTTAACTAATGGAAATATGCATGATCATTTCGGGTAATCAGATCAGTGTAAAAGTAGTGCACTGCTCTTACAAAATGTTTTAAAACTTGATAATGCAACAAATATTTTCACTTTCGTTTTACTTCCTGCGCAACAAAACATATATAATCCTTAGTTTTACGCGACAAAATACAAATTACTAAAGTGACATAAAACTCGCATGTTATAAAAGTACTGCCAGCAGCTATTATTATGTCTACGGTTGGCATTTTAAAGCATCAGTTTAGGAAACAGGCGAATATCGTGATTGCACAGACCAATGATACACATTATGCAACTGACAACATGGAAGGGTGTATTTAAATTATTAAATTTCCTTGTCAAAAATTCGTAAAACGCTGGTAGCAACGTACCTAAAATGTTCTTTTTTTCTGATTGTACCTGCTTGTAGTCGGACCAAACCGTATCTTCTGCGGTCTTCTGCGACCAGAAATGAAAGCGAAACCAATTCGGCTTCACTAACTGAAACTACACACGGGTCCTTACGGACAGTGTCGCAAATTGTTCCAACGTAAGAGGTAGATTTTTGTCGCATACGGGTGTTTCCCCCCCTGCATGTCAAATATGTTTTCAAGTGTTTTCTGATGTAGTTTAACATAAAAATTGGCGATGATGCGCCCTCCTGCGGGTGCATTAACGTGAACAGACTTGACGACCTGGAGTTACGATTTTATCGCAGTTGTTTCACTACGTAGCTGCCAACATATCCCTCTTTTTTATAAGTTACCAGTTTTATCAAAGTTCATGGTGCTGGACTTGCTGTGTTTGAGGCCTGTGATATCCTCGATCATTTGACATGGAGTATCAGCTGTTATTTTTTAAGATGGCTGGCGTGACCCTCAGCATAATAGCACTATCTGTGAATGCAGGTTAAAGGTGTACTGGACAAGGTTCAGCTATAGGCCAGGCCAGCTCCCAGAGGCCCATTGTCTTGGGATTCAGTCGTTTGGGAGTACAGTACAAGTCTGTGGATTAGTTATTTGTGTTCCATTTATGGGGTACTGAACAGATAAAAATGCATTAAATATCCAGTTCAGTCTCACTATTGTTTACAGTAATCAAAGTTTTTGTTTTTGTACAGAATTCCCATCTTATATTATAAACTTGCAGTGGTCATGGGATCCCCCTAAAATTTCTATAGCTGTTATTCTGGCAAAGCCATTGGGCAGTTTTATATATATATATTAATAACTTTTGGCTACTTTTTAAAATACATAGAGTGGCCTATATTTATTACATTTTCTCATGATTAATTCCCTCATTCCTCACCTTCTGCTTCTGAAATGTTAAAGCTCATTGCTGAGACTGAAATAAAACATTTCCACAATTGTACAATTAGTATACTAGTAGCGTACTTTCAGTTGTATTATAAACATAAGACAAATAACATCGAGAAACCAAGAACCAGCTGGTGGTGCCAACAGTGTTTATTTAACTAACATAGGCTCCATGTGAACATGCATGTTTAAACATGTCTGTCAACATTGTGATTCACAAGCTGTAAGCAGTTAAACTGATTTCAGACTAATTCTATACTGATGCCTGCAATTCCATAATTTCATTCTTCAACCACATTTTATGGCAAATGTGTGGTTTTTGTTTTGGCTTTATAGATGGACACCGACTTGTTCCTATGTGAGATGTGTAGAAGTAGGCAATATCACAGTTGTTGACACAATTTTACAAATTGAAAAATTAACCAAAGAGTGCTCCACAAGGCAATTTTGAAGTATGACAAAGTACTGTAACTTTCAAAATTATTTGAAAAATATGATGAAAGCTTAATTTAATCATGATATACTAAACGGTACAGTGAAAGTGAACTACAAATGCATTCAGGATATAACAGTGTAATTAAAAACATTAAAATGAAAGATTTATACTTAAAACCATTATAAAATGCATAATACTGCATTAAAGTATGAAGCGATGCACAGAAACAGCATTTGGTAAAATAAAAGATAAATGATCATTCAAATAGAACAGAAAATTACAGCTTTGGTCAGTAATACATTTTAAAACATTGTAACAGAAATTCCAATTGACTGATTGTCAAAAATAACACTGGTTTGACTAGTTGGCACAGATATCTCATTGAACATTCTAAAGCTGCACGCTTGAAACCTTGTCCAATCATGAGGAACCTTCATTGTGTGGACACATGACTTGTCCATGCAGGATTTTTGGTGTGCCTTGGAGTTCTATGATCTTGGTCAAGGCATCAGCTTTATAGTGCAACAGAGCAAAATGCATATTTTAATAGTAAACATGAAGAGCAGCAGTCGTTATATGTACAGTAATCTATCATTATGTTAACACGGCCTTTTGTTCATACTACATCTAAAAATCGTATCACCTAAAGCAGTCACAGACTGCTGGACGTTACGACTTCTGTCACATGCTGCAAACGCTACATGAGCGAGGAGCTCTGTTTAGGTAGTCATAATCAGACACTACTCACACAACAGATTTGATTTCATTTCCACAGCCCCGCCCAAACATTTCTGATCACTGGATGTCTGTAACTGTTTCCTTTGTCTTCTTTTACTACCTCGTTAATTTGTTACCATTTACATGCCGTCCATCTTCCTAGGCTCCCTAACAAAGTCCTGCGTCAGCCCTCCATGTCCCGTGCTCTCAGAGAAGGCCGCTGCTCAGCCACTAACAACCCAACTCACTTTACTTCTCTTCATCTTCAAGGCACTATCTTCTGTATTTGCATTTTAATATTTAAATGCACTAATATTACACCATATACACACACTACAAAATGTTGATTCTTCCACTGCTGTGAACAAAAAAAATTGGTGCATGATAGCAATATATTTTTTGGTATATATTGTATATTTCAACAGGAAAGTAGAAGGTATAAGAGTGACTGTAACAGTAATTGTGATCTACAGTATATAACCGAGCTACAGCATGTCCTGTGCTCCAAGGCATTACATTGTACAAAGACTCCTGAACTTTATTAACAGAGAGCCGCAGCTTCAGAAACACAGAACAGAAGTGTGTAGTACAAGGCACTAGATGTGTGCCTGATTAATTAGCCTCCTCCTTCAAATCATACCTGAAATGAGAGGAACGAAAATATCAGGCTGCAAGTCATATTAATAAGAATAATGTGGCCCTGTCAGAAATGCTGGCATCATTTATTTTACAAATCATTAATTATCATTATGTAACTTTTCTAAAACCATTTTAATTTACAGTTAATTACCATTTTCAGTTCTACTTTAGCAACACAAGTGTTAAATATGTTATTTACCCCAATAAAGGTCTGCACATCTTTTAAATGACATGTCTTATCCATACGAAGTTTTAAATAAAAAGTTACAGCAATAACAATGTATGTGGGAGCGTTTTAGAGGTAGGCGGGATGACCAGCTCTGAGCTCTGAGGGACTCACCACTGTGACACTCCTGTGGCCAGATCGATATGGGACAGGTCTATCAGTACCTGAAAAAGAAAAGCACAGGTGGGCAACAAGTACACATAGCATCAACGGAGATGAATGCAGGGGCAGCACAGATCAGTATTAACTAAAGCCAGGTCATTTCTTCCACAACACCCCTTTTGCCAGCTACAGGTTGCCAGGCTGCTAATCCAGAGATATAGTTACAAACTATAAAAGGTTAACATTCAAAAGACAATCCATTCCAAGGTATAAAAAGTAATGCAGGAAAGTTCAGTGCAAGCACTCACTCTGCCAGCAATCTCTTTCTCACGACTCATGAAGGACACGTTGTTCTTCACAGACAAATCCAGCTGTTTTTGATGAGCTTCCTCCACAGAGAGGTTAAATTCAAACCTGGAGGGTGAGAGGGTTTGGGGTTAAAAACCAGCTGTTACGCCCCTTTAGCCAATCAGCTGTCTTACTGGCTCTCACTTGCCTCTCATTGTACTCGGGATTGGCGTTTCTCTTCTTCACAGCAGTCTTCTTCTTGGTTGCCTTGTTCTTGTCCGGCAGCAACATAAAGGACACGTAGGGCTCTGAGCAGGCCATCAGATTCCTGCCAACACAGACAGAGGATCATTCAGGCACCGTGTGAAACGCACAGAAACGTGCGCATTATCACACACACATACAAACTGCACAGTTTAAGAAAGACAGGCAGGCAAACCTGCAGGCATGAACTGTGATGACCAGCTTTTTCTCATCCTTGGGGTAAGAGATAGAAAGTTTGACCTGCCCACCAGTCTGGGTCACACTGGACGGGGCCCCGTCAGGGGCACCAACCCGATCTCCCTGAACACCAACACTTTGTGGTTTCTTTGAATCCAAAATCTGGTGGAGAACACATGGGGACATTCTGACACACGTAATATCACAAACAGCCATGTTTCCCCCCATTGCCCAGGGCATTCTGGGAATTTGTGTCTATGAGGTTACCACAAGCCTCTCTGGAAAGAAACAGGAACATGCTAATTTTAATTATTATTCATCCATTTTAGAAAATTTGTATGTTATACCTGTTGCTTTGTACTGCAGTATTCACTCTGTTTATAACTTAATTTGCAAATTCATAACAATCGTTGCATAATCAACAGGCGGTATAAGTTTATTTATATGATTTATAATATATTATATATGATTTAAGTTTTTCAAACTAATGTTTTTATGAAATAAATTTAACCTGATTTTTCACAACCTATAATAATTATTCTAAATGGTTAAGGAGAGAAAAAATGTCAGATTTTCCTAACATTGAAACACATGAATTTATATATGTAACTTATATATTTATATATGAGATCAAGGGAAGGCATTTGCTATATGTGTGACACTTCAACACTTCAACAACTACTTCCGAAGCTTGCCTTGAGTTCGGCCCTCAGCAGAATCTGGCTCTCAGCAGGGACGCCATCGAGACTCAGCCAGCGGTCCAGCACAAGGCCTGGCTCTGACAGCAGCTCTCTGACAGGCAGAACCAGAGAGCCAGTGGGCTGGTCTCCAGTGTGGAACAGCTGAAATACAGAACGGGAAAGACACTGAAAATTAGCATGAAAACAGTACAACTTTTCATCTGCAAATTTACTTGGTGTGTCGCTTACACAGCTGTTCGCTGGCTAGTGTGGGTTGTGAGTCACAGACATGCATTAAACTGTGTATGTGATGACTTCCTCTGTGGACCAGAGGAACAGTATATCGTGCTATTTTTGACTTTCACTTCCAACCAGGAACTATATCATATTGCAGCAAAAGTTTTGTTTGCCAAATAAAGGGATAAATTGTATTTTAATGAGAAATTATTCGTTCAATCGTAAACTTGCATGAGGAAAGCAAAAGCTGCCAGCTGAAAACAAAAGTTGAAAATGCGTTTGTCACGTTTTGCAAGCGAATCCTTCAACTATATATTATTGCTGTGTTCACTGATAAAGGAATACACAAGTATTATTTAAACATTTTTCACCTTCACAAAGAGGATATCGTCTCTGGGGTCATGAACCAGGAAGTAAAATGCCTCTCCCCAATGGGGTGAAGTAGAACGATCACAAACCTTCAAAACAAAAACAGGTAAGGATGACTTTGTTAACAAGTGTCCTCAATACATCCACAGCTATAAATAAACTAATCATTTTCAGCCACCAAGTAATGCAGTTTTCAGTAAAATGATCAGCTATGGTCTGCAGGGTTGGACTCACCTTGGTCTTGTAGGAGGTTGCTCCAAGGGTAAGATGTGCCTCTACTTTTGGCTCTTTTCCACTTTTCTTCATCTGCACAGACAAGGAACAAAACCTGTTCATAACAAGACAGACCTGATGCCATGAGATAAACATCAGGGCAAAACTCTGTTATGGAGTACTCACAGGCAGGGCGTGAGCTCGCTCCACATACACAAAGAGCAGGGCGGCAGAGGGGACAGCATTGTTCTGATAGGACTGCTGAGACTGCATCTGCATTACCTGTAACACAGCATTCATGTTCAGGTTAATAACACGCAGGCAGACGGGGCTTCCTGCTGCTACAGAAAGCAAAAGAGCAGGTGGTTTAGCAGGAGAGCATATCACACTACTCACCTGACTCAGTCTGGAACGGTCCACCACAGTGGGTACCCACTCCAAGATCACGTGAACGCGCCCCGACTTCACGTCACTCAATGTGTACCACTGGTGAAATTGGATTTACATAGATGACCACACGGTTACTACACATTGAGTCAATCACAACTCTTAGATAAATTCAAATGATTATCAATCAGCAAATTATTGAGTCGCAAGTTTCTTAGCAGTTTTAGTAAGTTTGTGCTGTCACAAAACTACAACATTGGATATCACAGGAACTGTTAAGGTCAATTACCTCCTAGAGGTGCAGTGGGATCTCTACTTTTTAGTTTTTCTATATAATGTACCGTCTGCTACTGCATAAGCCATGTGCAAGGTCAACTATCAGGTGGAGAAGTGTTACGTGTGGAAAGCCCACAGAAAGCACCCACCTGATCTAAGTATTGTGAGCTGACGATGTTGCTCAGGCTGACATTAAACCTGAAATAGACAGTAATGTTGCAATCAAGTTTGACTTTATGAACTGGATCAACCATGCTTTGTCTTACCACTTTTTTGAACCAATCCTATCAAAGATTAATCAGGGTGTGAATAACACTGTTGATAAATAAATGGAAACTGGATAATATCATGAATTTTGTTACATTTGTAATTTTACTTGTTTGGTCTTAAGTTTAAATATCTATACTGGTTACATCACTGAGTGAATATACTAGTATTATTCAAACACGTGTGAATAAATCAGATGTCTCATAACTTTAAGTGACATAGTCATATTTCGTTATCACAGTCTTTCCACTGAAAGTGTTTCGGTACAATGCTATCTGCATGAATGTTTAAACAGAAATGTTGCATTCACCTCCCCAGAAAGTCATCTGAGTCCATGTCTTTATCATACACTTCAAACTGGACCTCCTGCCCTGGGATTTGGACCATGACCATCTGGAAAACATCCAAGTATCAGTAATTGTATCCTTAAAGACCACCGAAGATATAAACACTAATACGTATGCATTTCAAACAGTCCTGTCAAAAAAAAGATGTATCATCCAGAATTTCATAACGAAGCATTCTGCAGCTTTCTATAGGTCTGATGAAGGTCGGTTCTGATCTCGAAACACTAAAATAACACACTCTCTATTTTGTTACAAAATTAACTGAACATTTCAGCACAGGTTTGGGGGGAAATTTTTAATCATCTTAACATATTGAATGATATGTATTAAAGTCCACTCATTCCAAGACTCACTCCTGACTCAGACCCAGAACTCCAACTGCGTTTCTGTTTCCAGCTTACAATGTTGTAAAGAAACACAGACAAGCTCACTGCTCCAAGGTTAACCAGCTGCATCCTTCCAGTGGACCCCAATCACTCTCCATGGTGAAATTATTTAATATCCCTTTGGCCACCTTGGTGCATTGTAAGCTACCTCATAGAACTCATTCCAGGTTGGGTTGAGGTTCTCCTTGACCACGTGGCTACGGAACTTGACGTTGCCGACACGTATCTTGACGTAAGGGTCGCTCTTCCCCTTCACCATGCCCCCCATGAGGCTGTCCATGGCGACCAGATTTTGAGCTTCCAGCAAGTGTATCCGCAGCACCCCCTTCAGGATCAAAACAGCATTGCTACTGCATCACAGTACTGCACACAAATATTATACTTATTAATTTAGCAGATGTTTTTAACCAAAGCAACTTATAACATTTCACATACACGTTACAACAAGACTGGTTCTCTGCCTTTAACCCATTCCCCTGGGGGGAAGCAGTGGGCAGCCACACATGGCACCCTGGGAGCTAGCATCTGAGCGTCGAACCAAGACACTTCTGCATCCCAGCCTGAAGTTCTACCTATTTACCCACCAGGCCGCTACACAAACACATTAAAGAAATACATACAGCTCCTTGTGAACACAGAAAGTATTACAAAATCAGGCCAATAAATCCATCCTCATTTAGTAGACATTTTAAACTCAAATACTGATAAGGTTTTGCATTAGTTTGATCTTAATTGTGTTGGTTGTTGCACTGGAAATTCAGAATAAGACTTGCTGAGCATAGAACAACTGTAAGGATAAGACACGCATGTCCAGCAGTGAGCGCCTCACCTCTTTGGCAAAGCTGGGGTCAGGAGAGGTGTGAGGAGGTTTTGAGACAGGCGGCACAGGGACCGCATGCGATACTCCCTTAGCGGGAGCTCCCTCCTCGACTTTCTTAAGAGCAGGAGGGAGGATCGGGACAGACGCAGGGACCAACTCCTCAATCCTGAGTGTGCAGAGCAGAATCATCATCATCGGCGTACATCTGCATGTGTCCTCCACAGGTGTTAAGTGTACAGCTGAACTCACGAGCGCATCACGAAAACGCCGGAAGTCAAAACAGGTTTCTAAACATTACTTACCTTCGGACAGGCCCTGGACTGGGTGAGACAGCTGTCTTTTTGGAGGGGATCTCAGTTTGTTCCTCCCCCAAAGCAGAAGAGGTCCGGTGAGGATCAGCAACTACATCTCTCTGAGTTGCACCACCTTCCGGCATCTTGAAATTAAGAACATGTGGAGCATGGAAACACCTTGTTTAATTAAAATATATAATAAAATCCTGAAAAAAAAATCAGTAGCAGTGGGGAAGACATTACTGGGGAGGTGCAGGTACAAGGTGTTTCAGTAAGACAACGACATTAAATGCTGCTCTGTAGTTTAGTGCATTGGTGAAGCCTGATGACTTCACTTACTTCTAGTTACATTTTTATTTCCAATATGAGCGACATCAGTCTGACATTTACATTCTGCCATTAGGTTAATAATCCCATGTTTGATGGACAGTTTGAGGACAGGAGGGGGTTTACAGGGTTAAGCATCAGTATTAACTTGGGATCTCAAGTGTTATTCAGTGGCAACTGGACTCGTTTGGAAATCTGTGAGTTGTTGACACCCTGATAATCATTTGTGGGTTTTAGGGTCACATGAGTCCAGGTAAGAACAACAGTGAAACTGCCTTGAGAGTGGCAGTGAGTCATTAGAGTCACATGGGTCCAAGTAAGAACGACTAAGAAACCCTCTTGTGAGTGTTGAAAGAACCGCATGTCATGTAGGTGATAGGTGGTGTCTTAGGTCACCTCCTCTGTTAAGAGAAGGTTGTTCCACTCTTGCAAAGATGACCTCCTTTACTGCTCTTTCAAACCACTGGTCTTCTCTGTCCAGAATGTGAACCTGGACTAATGTGACTGTAGCACGGGGTTTATATACCTGCTGCTCCCAGCTAGTTAGTTAGACCTGAAGAAACCTTCATGATGAGAGATGAAACTTCTTCAAGATTTCAAAGCAAGTCCAGGTGCCATTGAACAACACTTGAGATAGCCATGACCTGGATGACTGAGAATCTTCATAAACATTAACCTTGGGAGATGCAATGTCACTCTGTTTGTCTTCTTTGACTTTTGTAGGTGGAGAAGGAGTAGAGGACGAAGAACTGGTTGTCCCAGGAGGGTGTGACTTCTCAGCCCTGGGACCACACAGTTAACAGATTCACAGACAAGAGTGTTCCCATTGGTCAGTACAAGTGTCACAATAACAGGTACACAAAAACAGTTTGCCCATTGGCTAGAGCCAGTGTCAATCTCTACGTGTCTGTCCTCCACTTTCTTGCATTCATGTAATACTCAGAGATTCTACTTACCCTTTGGCAACCTCCTCTTTGTTCTTCCCTTCCAAACTGGGAGAGACAATGGGCTCTTTGTGTGGAGTCTCACTCTGTCCCACCTCCCCAGTAGACGAGGCTATTTTAGGAGCTCCAGCTGCACCACCCTGAACCACTACAGCCTTGGGTTTCCTCGAATCCAAGATCTGTTGAGTAAATGCATATATTCTCATACAGCTTTGTCACATAGCAGCGGTGGCACTGATAAAATACCTAACGCAGACCGCAAATTTATAAGTCTTTTTTCTTTTCTTTTCTTATTATTTATTTATTATTTTTTAAGTCTATCAGCGGGTACACTTCGTTTAAAATATTTTAGAATTTGTACTGTAATGGACTATATGAATACAGAATTACTATAGCAAGACAAACCCAGGAGAATTTTTCAAAGTTACAAAGGCTGTGGCGTGCTAAAAACAAGCACATCATGTAGCACTAAATGCCATATTTATACGTGTGTTTTCTAGATCAGACATGTAATGAAGTCTATTCTAGTGTCAGAGACAGTTCAAAAACTGCTGCTTATGATCCTTGCCTTGAGTTCAGCCCTCAGCAGAATCTGGCTCTCAGCAGGGACGCCATCGAGACTCAGCCAGCGGTCCAGCACAAGGCCTGGCTCTGACAGCAGCTCTCTGACAGGCAGAACCAGGGAGCCAGTGGGCTGGTCTCCAGTGTGGAACAGCTGAAATACAGAGACTCAGTACTGTGCAGAAACACTTATCTACAGACAACATTGCTATACAGCTACAGGTACATATATTAAAACTGGAAACAATTCAGTAAAACTATATGAATCTTAAACGTTATTCATTTCTAATCTGCTTTATAATCAGGGAACTACATTGCTCCAATCCCTACAATGCATTATTTACAAGTTAGGTTTTCTAAAGAATGTTTATTTTGTAAAAATTATAACAAAAATGACTGAAGTTGTTTTTACCTTGACTTTCAGCATATCCATCTTGGGGTCATGAACCTGGAAGTGAAAAGCCTCATCCCACTGGGGCGAAGTGGAGCGGTCACACACCTTTAAAAAGCAAGACATGACACAAACAGAATTACATTCATAAATGAAGAAATGAAGTTAATCCTTGTGTAAACTGTTAGATGGTTTGAACAGCTAACTGCTATCGTGTTTACAAATGATTCAACATGACATCCAAGAGTTAGAGTGCCATCACTGGATGGAAGTCCACCTCACCTTGGTCTTGAAGGACGTTCCTTCAAGTGAGATCTCTGCCTCCACCTTTGGCTCTTTCCCACTCTTCTTCATCTGTACAGAATAAAGGAAATTAATCCACATCAATACGTGTCCACAGTTCCTTCCCCTTCTTCACACTGAAGCAGGCCATTTTACACCAATGTAATCACTTGTGCCACTAAAACAACGGGAACTTATTCACAAAACCTGAGAAGCCTCGTCACATAACCACTGGAACAGGACCCAGCTGTATTACAGGTATTAACACAAAAGCACAGAAGTAGATCTGCATGGAGCAGTGCTTACCGGTAGGGCGTGGGCTCGCTCTACATAGACAAAGAGCAGGGCGGCAGAGGGAACAACCTTGTTCTGATAGGACTGCTGAGACTGCACCTGCACCACCTGCGGATGGAGGTAATTCACAGAACAGGGAACATTAACACAGCGTGCACAAACAACTCACAACTGTAATAACACACTTAA
>JABJVR010001228.1:2533-19580 GCA_025773905.1 Chitala chitala
CTGCACAACCTCTGTATGACTGTACACAGACTGTGTGTTCACTGCACAACCTCTGTATGACTGTACACAGACAGTGTTCCCTGGGAGCTGAAAGGGAGCTTAAAACAGTCCTTTTTCTAGACTAGGGCTGCTCTGCACAGTCCCTGTTCCACCACCACTACAGGAGCCTGTGGATTTAAAATGCCTTCACAAACATGCCTTGCTTTTCTTTTGACTGGTTCTGCCTAGTACAGTCTAAACTGTCTGCTATATGTCTCCCACATAGGTGGCCTGAGAAGGTTCTGCTGGTTAATGGAGTGGATAGTTTATAATGTTTTATTTTGCATAGTGGAACAAATGATGCTTGACATTTGCTGCTGTTTGATTTCTTCTATGTGATTTTTCTCAATACAGCATCCTAAGAAACAGAGATCTGTTGAAACAAAATTCATTGCCAGCGATAGATCTCGTTCCAGTGTCTATTTACGGCATCTGTGTAGGCTGATCTAATTGTCTGTCCATAACGCAATAACGTGTATTTGCTGTTTGGTCTCGGTTTCAGGTTTCACTCTTGGTTTTGTGTTCTTACCCCCAGTGTGAGCTGCATTCTGCAATCGTCCATCTGAGTCTGTTGCTTCATGCATCCCGTTCCTTCGTAAATAGACGTTGCGGTTCCAGAATGTTCCCCCGGCTATAGCACAGATTCGTTACGTTGCACCGGTTCTGTTCTGGAGTTATGCTTCACAGAGTGCTTCTCACAGAGCCCCAACCTACCTTTTGGAAGAATTATGGTGTTACAACATAGGCAAATTTCTTCACCAGTCTGGTGCAGCTTATGGATCAGATGTTTGGGGGGGGGGGTTTGAAAGTGCCGCCCCGAAATCGAAATCATGAATCGCTTGTGGTTGCCAGCACAGCTGTGTAAGGTGCAACCCTGCAGTTCTCATGTCTTACCTTTCTGCTGTCGGGCTGGGCCATTTTCTGTATGGCAGACAGTGGCTGGCACAATCCTCTCAGAGAATAAAAGGCAAATAAGTGGTTAAGTGTGGGCAGGAAGGATTGCGCCCTGTTACTCACATTGCAAGGAGCAGTTAAAGTACTTGATGGACACGTAAGGAGCCCCCCCTTCTCCATGGGACCCAACCCAGACAAACGTGTGCCTTTACCATTACGCCATCCTGTGGCGTGCCCGGCACAGCGCGTGCAAAAGATGGGACGAGACCCTTGTGTAGTCATCACGCTGCAGGGAAAGCGAGCGCTCTGGCGGGAAGACGGTTTTTATCTATGGCCTACCGCACAGGAAGTGGGTTTCCGCCACGGCCCATTGTTATCGGCTCCCGCCTCGGCTGAGGTCACAGCAGAGCGTGAGCGCACGCTCCTGTTTGTTTTAGTGGCCGGATGATAGGAGAGCGAATTACCGTGCAGGTCATATCTGCATTAAAAAGCACGCTTACCCAGAACGGCACTCTGCTTCATACTAGCACAAGCTACACCTGCCTTATTTCTCCGGGGCCTGGCTTGTGTTTGAGGAGCGTACGCAGGAGCGAGTGGTGTGGGGCTGGGCGCCGGTTTTGAGTCTTCGGATCAAAAGCACATATAAACACACAGACATCACAACGGCACAGAGACAGCTTTGAGTCACGCGGTTCTGGACATTACAACGAAAAATTGGCCCTTTTGTCAGGGGTCGGACCCGGGTGTGTGGAAGTGGTGTCAGCAGCTGTTCCTGGGGGAAGACCTTATGTAATGCAACCTCCTGGCCCCAAGTACACGTGCACCTGCCACAGAGAAGGACACAGGCCACCGAGCACGCCTGAGCTCATCCAAGCAGCGTCCCGGACTCGTTCCAGCAGCCTTCAGGTTAGGCGGTGTGCACAGGCAAAGTGCGTAAGCCTGCGTGTCTGGCAGAAAAACACTGATGTTTTGGGTGGAGGTGCATTTTGGTTGCTAGTTACAAGTCAGAAACAAATAAAAGTTAAGATTAGCTCGTCCCAGATTTTAACTGAAAACTGTTTCGTTGTATGGTAAATCCTTCGTTTATTTGTTTGCATCTGCACTTCTTTCTGCAGGAAAGCAAATGCTTTTTTCTTTCCACCCTAAAGGATTAGATAACTGAACGCCTTTAACGCAATGGCGTTCCTTCACGGTGAGATTGTTACTTTTGTTTCTCAGTATTTCCTGCTTTGAAAGCTGCAGCAGATGGCAGACTCTGAGTGATGGTGAGTTTGTGTGAGCAGCTGATGAAATCCATACAGCAGAAACAGCGTCCAGCTGGGACTTTCTGCTTTCATCACTATTATTTCGTGTTCTTCTCCAGAATGTGAGACTACGGGGAAACATTCTAGCTTCATAAAGGATAAACACTCACCGTACGACGTGTGGAGAATAACGTTTGGCAGTTCACCGCGTTCACACACGCTCATCCTTTGCAGAAATGCCGTTCTGGATAAACGAGGCGTAATCAGCACTATCACAGCACAAAGCGTTTATACAGATGAAATGGTTCACACTCGTTTTTCTCGTGTGTGTGTGTGTGTGTGTGTGTGTGTGTGTACACATTTTTTTGTAAGCCAGCCCCCTCTTGCATTTAATAAGTCCTATTTTACTTAAAGTATCCTTTGTGATCACGTTACCAGATCTTGTGTGCTCCATGTCAGTCAATTCCTCCCAAGTTCGATCCACGCATACACACACACACACATACACATATGTTTGCTTAGCTACATAGAATGCTGTTTCCCATTTTTGCTGAGAACACAAAGGACCATCACAGGAGAATAGACTGTAATGTGTTTTATTGTCTGAATTTATTTAAAGTATATAGGTTATACATATACAGAGATATGTAGAGTGTTATTTGGCTCCAGAAAACACAGCGCTGTCAATGCCATTTGGAAATCAGCTTTCAAACAAACAGCACTTTCATGCACAGCCTGATAAAACTGCTTATGTAGTTTCTTTACTCTGTGGGTAATATATACATCCTGACATGTGATAAATCAGCTTGTGTTGTTTTTTAATCCAGTTTCTAAAGCATTGACAAGAAAGCGGAGTTCATAAATACCTGAGGATGTAAGTCATGAGAACGCTGGAGAGGTGGGGGGGTGTTGGCTGCAAGATGGAGCACAGAGTCCCTCAGGAACAGTTTGCCATGAAATTGAGGGTTTTCAGCTGCAAAGACCTGTAGAAAATACCTAGATGTCCATTTCCTGCTAAATGTACTCCTTTTTCCCCCACACCTGGCGGGGAATTAGCACCGTAAATCACAAAATCATAACCGCCTTATCTGTTGTTGTTGTTTTCCAAGCTGTTTCTTTGTGTCCGTCCTACAGAAATGGCAGAGGGTGACCTGGGGCCAGACGCCCAGATACACCAAGGGGGATTTAAAGGTGAGTTTGTCCTCTCACACAGGATGTGTTTGTAACACTCTTAGCAAAGTGTCCACAGTGAGCACCCTCTGGGTAAGAACCAGGATGACTCCAGTTCTTATGGTTTTCAGTTCTATCAGCCATGTAGGTTTTATTGGGAAAAACTCCATGCTGAACCTGTAGAAAAATCGGTTTTTCTTTGGTAAATATCTGCTTCAATAACTTAAACAGCCACTTTGCCTTTGGAAGGAGCATCTTCTAAGATATTAGCACAGCACTTTTTTAATGTTGTGCTTTAGCTTTTATGTAGTTTGTAATAAGAATTTACATTCATCTTTGGAGATTTAGGTACGAACTCACTTCTGATCTGATATGAGTTTATTGAGCCTGCCTATTAAAACCCTTCTAATGACATGTAATACCTGTAATACTTTCTTAATTTTGTTTTGGGAAGTTGTACGTTCTACATTTCAAAACAGGTAACAAATCCCAGAGGAAGAGTAAACAGTAACAGATGCCATTACTGAAAATTCTTAAGAAATTGCGCTCATTAACAGTCAACTCCGAATAATGCTGACAGGTACAATAATTGAAATAAGGTGACGTTAATTAAAACGGCAGCGCTCTCTGTAGAAGTGAGTGTGTGTCTTGTACATGAGTAAGTGAGAGCCGTGTGACAGGCGTGCCCTTTAGAAGTCTGGGACGTGGGCGCTTGTCACGGCCTCGATGTTTCCGCGGTAACAGTGCGTGTGTCCTTCGTGTGTCAGCGCTTCCGTTAGGCGCAGCCGACGGCGTTGCGCCATGAGCTTGTGAGGGTGCGGGCACCATTATCCTCCCGCCCGCCACTCACTGAAGGCTGATCATTGAGCCGGCTTGTATCTGACTCATAGCACTGAGGAGACCCGTCAGTTCTCTTCACGTGGGAGGTGCTGCCGTGCCGAGGCTTCCCGGGAGCTCCTGAGACAGTTCGCCTGTCGGCGATTCTCGGAGGAAGGCAGGCCGCGGTGCCATGTGAACAGTAGGATAGCTGTCTGCTCTGGCTCCACATGCTCCCACTGGTCGGGTGGAAGGCAGCTGCTCGCCACTCATTACCCTTACACGCTTTTCGTTTGCTCTCTGCCATTTTCTTCCACGTTACACAGAACATGGCAGCACTTGGAAATGTTCCAGCAACCGTTCTTCATCTCTGTATCGTAATCGTTTGTATTCTCTGCCAATTTAATAAGTGCTACTGAGTGTTACCGTTATATTACGGCATGTAATTAAAGTGTATTTCCACACTGTTAAGACTTCGGCGAACACAGTCACGCGAGCGGCAGAAGGTTAGCTAACGTCACCCTCTGAGACTGGAGAAGAAGGTCCCTCCTCTTATATCAAGCGTTAAAAAGTTTTTGTGAAGCCCCTCCAAACATTCTGAGTGAAGTTTGGCTCTTGAAGATCCCTGAGGGGAGCAGTGCGAGATGCTGTGAGCTCATGGGAAGAACGCCCCATGGATTAGCGTGAGCGTTAGCAGCCGCTTGGCCCCGCTTTCCTCTCCTCCTCCGTTTTATAAGGACGAGTGTAATCCAGGACACCTGACTTGCTCCGTGCCTGCGCGGGCCCAAGGAGGGGTGGGACCAGCTGGCGCGGAGGCTCGGGTGACAGTGTGTCATCGCCCGGGCAACCGTCGTAAACCTCCGCATGCAGCTGTTTTCGCTGCCAGGTCCTGCGTGGCGTTCCATGTGGGAGAGCCAGAATGTACCCTGGCCGGCTTTGTACTTCGAGCAAAGACAGCGTCGTGCGGCCTGCTGGGTAGGAAAGACTCCGCTTCCAAAGTAGTGCAGAAACATGAATGGAGGGGAAAGCTGGTTGTGGGAATAGCCAGGCCTTTGTTTTACCTAATGGGATTCGCTTAGCGGAGCGTTTACGTCTCTCGCATTGTGAAACCCCGTCCCCTGCGAACGTTAAAAAAAGATCATGCAGCTGTACGTTGCGTAAACAACACCGGCATTCAACACCGGATGTTCTCAAGGACGTTCTCTTCTTTATTTTTATATAAATATGTACTTTATTAGTCATTAACAAAGCGCTGCTTAGCAAACCAGCCTCTTGTCTAAATACAGCAAATTAGTATCAGCTGCTAGAGAGAGCTGAGGGACAGAGGGGAACGGCACCGTCTCATCACATCCTCGGGTCATATTATCACAAGCATTATGGCTTAATTACTGCTCATTAGTGCATGCAGCACTCATTAATTGTTGCGCAGGCTTTGCAAATATTCCATTATATTGTTTACCTGGGCGTTCACTCTAATTTATAGAGATCGGTTTGCTTGTTACAAACTGTTTTAGAAAAGATTTATTTTGGGCGCGCCCGGTGAGTCAGGGGGGTTGACAACGTACCTTGTATTTTTCATGAAGGTCGCGGTTAATTTTGAGCTCAGATGTTTTCCCTCGTGTGCTTTTTATTTGTTATTATTTTATGATAAACTGAGGTGTTTAAGCATGACGCGGTGTACTTTTGAATAATAAAAAAAAAACTGAGAGAACACAACAGTCACCGGCCCGACAGGGGAGTTTGAAAGTGTGACATTTCAGTTTGGCACTGGGAGCCCCGCTCCTGCGTTAATGTGTAACTCTGTCGCCGGCGCCTGGGGTCCTGTGTTTCTGATGGGACGAGCCCCCCTCTGAGAGCACCGCCAGGGCCACATCTGAATGGCCGTGATGGATTATGTCCCAGCGGGAACACGTACATCAGAGGGACGAGGCTGAGCCGCCCTGCCCCACCCTGCTGGGGACCATTATTGATAGATTTGGGCAGGGGGTTTTGAGGCGCACCAATGGGGAGGCAGGTGTGCTGGCTCCTGCAGGAGAATAGCCTGCCTTTTCGCGACTGTGCTGAGGAGATGGCGTTATGCTCAGCGTGGATTAAGAAGGCATGCGGTTGTCATATACTGAATGACCTTACCGTAATGACCGGCTTTTGTTACAGGGAGACCTCGGGCCATTTCGGCATAAAAGGCATCGTTGCATTGTGATGTTAACGGGAACAGGCTTTGCAGAGAGGGTTTATGTTCCTCTTATCCTCACACCCTATGGGCTAATTAGCGTTTATCTTTTACTCGTAATGATTTTATCCGTTCTAGCACTACACTGTTTCCTTTTCCTGAAAAAAAGTAATTCTCTTGTAATGCTGCGATAAATGGGAAGTGCGTTACGATTTTGGATCATTGACACGTTATTGTGTGTTTCTTGGTAACACGGTAGCGTGGGCCAGTGGGGAGGAGCTTAGCGTTTATTGAGATGGACGCAGGTGTGTGTGATCCCTGTGACAGCGTTGGCACCGTTACGCCTCTTGGCCTGGCAGTTATTCTGCGGACAGCTTTCACAAGGGCCCATCGTTACACGCGTTGTGTCGCATCATACACACCACTGAGCCACAACATGTGTGCCTCACCCCTCACAGAAGGATGTAGTGAACATGACGGGGTATGGTATGTATGTAGGGTCACCTCCCCTGTGTGCGGGGGGTTCGTCTCCCATCATCTCAGCTTTCACTCTGTCCTTTGTTACAGTAAGACACTGCGACTCACTCAGCCTTCTTCCCTTTCACTCACCATACAAGCATCTTTATTCAGTTTATTTTATTTTTATATAGCACTTTTCACAACAAGTTGCCTCAAAGTGCTTTACAGGAAGAAATGACAGATTTTACAGAATTAACAACGAGTGGATGATTAAAGTTAAAGCCAGACGACAAGAGAGGAGAGGAACCAAAAACGGCCCTTTTGAACACGTTCTCTGGTGTAGGCTTTTGCTCGTGCGGAGGAACAGCTAAAATGACGTACCGTGAGCTTTCCAGCGCTGGTGTGAAGAACACAAAGGGAGGCGTAAATACTCCTGCTCTGTCCTCCAGGAGACGCTCATGTCGAGACACCCGCCATCAGGGCTCCCGCATGTTACAGAATACATTTTAATTAGACTCTGATTTATACATAAAACACCAGGTGAGGTGAATTAATGTCCTACCAATCAGCACAGCAATCACGGAAGGTGGTGTTGAAACGACCGAGCGGCCTGTGCAGAAACAGGGGTGGCTTGGAGCCCAGAGTGCCAGGGTGCACAGGGTGAATGTTATCTGTGTGTGCCCCCCAGTGAAGGATGAGTGCGCATCTGACGGAGACGAGGACTGCGGAGCCATGGTGGAGGAGATGCTGCAGCAGAGCGACACGGCCGTGATCTACCCAGAGGCTCCGGAGGACGAGCCGACACCCCAGGGCACGCCTGAAATCACCGGCCACGATGAGAATGGTGAGCGTCCCGTGGGATCCAAATAAACGCCGTACTCGCACTTCACTGTAACGGCTGCCTGGCCCGATGCGACACACAGCCATCATTGTGGCAGTCAGGGAGCACGGAGAAACGTGGGTCGTTTGCACACTAAAATTATACTATGGCTTTTTTAGCTATCATGCCCAGTTAGAATACCTTTGATAATTGTATACGGTTTTTAACTATAATATTTAATTACAAAGCGTGTTTAAACTCATTGTGAAAACATTTGAATTGAATCATTTTAAGCAGCTTTTGGTGACTGCAGTCACATCTCTGGTGTTTACATTCTGTGCATCTTAGGTAAAAACAAAAACACACAAAATCCAAGGGTGAGATTTATTTCAGTGTAAAAGGAAATCTTCGTCGATGCTCCAACAGCCCAAAAGAGAATCGGTATACGGTGGAGTTTGGGGATGTGTCACCTCGTTAAAGTGTCTGTGCAGGGTTCAGGTTGTAGCTGGCGATCTCGAAGGTGCAGACAGGAGGCTGATGGCTGTATTATCCACTTCCCCCACCCCCCACTCGTTCAGGCACCCCCGACGCCTTCTCGCGGCTCCTCACGTGCCCGTACTGCGCCCGCGGCTACAAGCGCTACACATCGCTGAAGGAACATATCAAGTACCGCCACGAGAAGAATGAAGACAACTTCAGCTGCACGCTGTGCACCTACACCTTCACGCACCGCACGCAGCTCGACCGCCACATGACGGCCCACAAGTCCGGCCGAGAGCAGGTGCTACGTCCGCTCCAAAGCCCCCGCCCCCTCTGTCACCGCTGCTGCTCATCTAAGCCTCAACACTGGCCACAGCACAGGAACATGAATGCCAAGATACTCTGCCTAAACTGTTCCAGAAGGTTTATCCCAGAATAAGTGTGCAGACACTGATATGCACATGACTGATGTACAAGTGAACCAGCAGGTACCGTATAGGGAGTCGGGTTCAGCTCCAAACCCAAGAAGAACACTTTTGTGGTTCAGAGTAATGTGCTGGATATACTGTGCATGTTATCTCCTAGCGACACCTATCCTTCAGTTGTACTGACATTAACTCTAATGAAGGCTTAACACAGGAGTGACGGGGCCGATGTTTCAGTCAGCATCCTCAAATTAGAGGCCTTGATTTCGGGTGTGGGCAGTGTGCTGGTTCATCGATTTGCTGTGGAGTGTGCCGCCTTCTGTCAAATACCCATTAGTGCTAAGGCACATCGGCCCTCCCTTTATCCCATTGAATGCATTTGTTTCCCTCACGTTTGCTCTTCTTTTCCGTTGCCAGTAAACAGTGGCCGTGTTTGTTTAAAACACTCTCCTTTGTTCCAGCGCCATGTGACCTCCGCCGTGGGCAATCGCAAATTCAAGTGCACCGAGTGTGGAAAGGCATTTAAGTACAAGCACCACCTGAAGGAGCACTTGCGCATCCACAGCGGTGAGCACAGGGGACGCTCCGTAGCCATGGCAGCAGATGCGGGGAGAGGCGTGGCCCCTGCCTCTCAGCCGTGACTGGCTGTGTTGGTGTGCAGATGTGTTTAGTGCCATGCCCTGAAATGTTTAGGCTACATAATTCTGTTGTTGCTCATGCTGCTTGGTCACAGTGTAGAATGCATCTCTCTGCAGTGACGTGAGCTAATCACATTGCATTCTGGGAAATGTTCAGCCAGTTAGGAGCTGCTTTCACACAGCTTCAGGAACACCAGTATGTGGGACAACAGGTTTGCATTATGCTTTTTCTCAGGCCTCTGCAGTTACTTTGTTTATTAAGAGAATACTGTGTGTGTGTGTGTGTGTGTGTGTGTGTGTGTGTGTGTGTGTGTGTACGTGTGCGTGTGCAGGAGAAAAGCCCTACGAGTGCTCCAACTGCAAGAAGCGCTTCTCCCACTCTGGGTCCTACAGCTCTCACATAAGCAGCAAGAAGTGCATTGGTCTGATTGTAAACGGGCGGCCCCGCGCCTCTGCCAAGGGTTCCCAGTCCGTGTCTCCAGCTCTGCCAGCTTCGCCCGTCATCCCGGTCACCCCCAGGATGCATCTCGCTGAGAAGGCGGACGATGGGCGGCCGCTGCAGGATCCGCTTCCCCTCAGCCAGATCAAATCTGAGCCCATGGACTATGAGTACAAGCCAGTCATGGTAGCCTCTGGCGTGAACGGTGTGTTCAGTGGGAATGGCACCCCCCTCCAGGCCGCCGTCGCTCCCCCTGTGGTGCAGGCTGTCGTCCTGCCTACCGTGGGTCTGGTCTCGCCCATCAGCATTAACCTGAGCGACCTCCAAAATGTTCTCAAGGTAGCTGTGGATGGGAACATGATTCGGCAGGTTCTGGGCAACACCCAAGCCAGCGCGTTGACCAAAGCCCCGGGCACCGCGGGCCAGGTCCAGCCTGGCGGGCCGCCCGTCATCTCAGCCATCAGCCTCCCCATTGTGGACCAGGACGGCACCGCCAAGATCATCATCAACTACAACCTGGACCCTGTGCAGGCCCAGCTCAGCACACAGAGCCTGAAGAAGGAGCCCAGTGCTGACGTGTGCAAGGCTGAGAAAGTCGCTGAGGACCTCACTGTGAAGACGGAGAAGGACGCGCAGGTGACGATGGAGTCAAGCATCAGCACCTGTCTCCTGTGTGAGGACAAACATCACCAGCCGAAGCACTGTAAGGCCCAGAGTCTCAAGGTCAATGGGGCGGAGGTGGATAAGGCAGACTCCACTGCCCTGTCACTCCTCGCTGACGGGGGCTTGGCACCGGGGCAGCCTCCACTCAAGAACCTCCTGTCCCTTTTGAAGGCCTACTATGCCTTAAATGCCGAGCCCACCAAGGAGGAGCTTGTGAAAATCTCAGACTCGGTCAGCTTGCCCCTGGACGTGGTGAAGAAATGGTTTGAGAAGATGCATACGGGTCAGATCTCCTTGGGGAGCTCCAGCCCCCCACCAGGGCAGGAGGCACCCCAGCCTGAGCCTGACATCACTGGGGCCTCCTCCTCAGCATCACAGCAGGAGCAGGAGAGCGGTCCCTCCGAGAGCATGGCCACTCAGACAGACTCGTGCGGGGAGCTTGATGTGCCCACAGACAGCCACGGCAGCAGCCTGAGGGCAGGGTCCCCCTCTTTACCTGTGCCACTTAACCTGTCCGCCGGGGCGCCCGTCGCTATGACGTCGGAGGAAGACACAGAAGAACCACTTGACCTATCACTACCAAAGCTCCCCAGAGGAGAAGCGGACGGTGCAGGCAGCACCCACGTGAACAGCGTTTACTCCGTTCAGGAAGAGCCTTTGAACTTGACTTGCACAAAGAAGGTTCCGGCGCAGGGTGACCCTGTTGACGCGAACCTGTCCCCACCAAGTGCCAAGCCCATCAACATCGTCACCACTCAGCTGCCCACCATTGTGGCCATCACCGACCAGAGCAGTGTGCCCTGCTTGCGGGCGCTAACCTCCACCAGTAAAACCATTCTGATCCCACAGCTGGCCTACACGTACGCGCCATCAGGAGGCAGCTCTGCTAGTGCCGAGACTCCACACAAGGCAGCGCAAGCCAACGGCAGCCAGGTGTGTACGTGTTCGATACTCACACAGGTAATAAGGCTCACAACTCAGCGTACTGTAGTGCATGGTATGTATGTGTTGATTCTGTTGGGTGTTTCTAACATTTTTAACTTTCTAATTAAATTTCACTTGTCTTCTGTGTGTGCTTTTTAGTGTATTTGATGTGAGCTGCGTATAATTTTTAGTGTCACCACGACTGAACACACACAGACAGTGGTGTTTGTGTTTGTCATATTGTGCGGGCATTTTGCTGGATCCAAGGGTTGACCAGTTATGCAAATGAGCTGCAGTTTGTGCTGGGGACTAAATGGGATTGTGAAGCCAAGTGAGAAATGACGGCTCCTTACTAGAGTGGGAATTAAGATCGCTTTAGATTGGTGCTTAGATGCAGTAAGTTGGTAGAAGGATGAATGCCGGTGAGCAGCGCAATCAAATCGTTGATGTTATTGTCTGACTGAGCTGATTTGTTCCAAGGTGACTCAGTTAAAAGCCTATGAGATTCACATGCCCAGGAAATGGTGCGTTTTCCCAACACGATAGGACAAAATGTACAACTTTAACTTCATCTGCTGCCTGAAAAACTCAGACAAAATGAAGAGAAGCTGAAGTCAGGCAGTGACAGCAGTGGACTGCGTTTTGTGAATATACAGCCATATAAAGGGGTTAAAATGGTTAAACGGCATGCTCCACGTGCACTGCTACGCTGTATCACCACGTGTGAAATTGTATTGATCTGCTGTGAAACCCATCACGCTGTGTCCCATCTCATTAAGAAGGCTCACACACACTGACTGTGTTCATTACCACATCAGCTGCTAACGTTAAGGTTTCATGGTCTGTCCAAACCTGTGGCCTCGGTCACCGTTAGCTGGGCTGCTTGCAGTTAATTTGCTGCTTTTTCTTAATTTCTCAACACTTTGCAGGAAGACACGAGCTCTGTGGAAGATCAGAACGACTTGGAGGCCACGCCGCAGCGGAAGAGGATGAGGAAGACGGAGAATGGGATGTACGCCTGTGACCTGTGTGATAAGATATTCCAGAAGAGCAGCTCCCTGCTCAGACACAAGTACGAGCACACAGGTATGGCCAGCCCGCCGCCCGCTCTGCACCACTCTGTTATATGACTGGCACATGGGTACGGCCAGACCTCTGCCCGCTCTGCACCACTCTGTTATATGACTGGCACATGGGTACCGCCGCCCGGTCTGCACCACTCTGTTATATGACTGGCACAGGGGTACGGCCAGACCTCTGCCCGCTCTGCACCGCTCTGTTATATGACTGGCACATGGGTACGGCCAGCCCACTGCCCGCTCTAAACCACTTTGTTATATGACTGGCACACAGGTATGGCCAGCCCGCCGCCCGCTCTGCACCACTCTGTTACATGACTGGCACACGGGTATGGCCAGCCTGCCGCCCGCTCCACACCATTTTGTTATATGACTGGCACACGGGTACGGCCAGCCCGCCGCCCGCTCTGCGACGTTACACACAGCCCTGTTACACCGAAACAGGCTCATTACCCTGAAATTAGGTTACTACTGTAAACTGTATTATTACACATGCAGACTGTACTGTTACACTAATGCAGCAGTGCTGAACAGAAGAAACCAGTGGCACAAAAACATATCATTATATTATATACATCATATGCTGAAATGTTGCAGAATGTGGCTTTACTTGTAATAATTGAATTAAGTGTAAATGTCTAGACTGTTTTTCATTGCTGTTGTTCATCATTTCCAGAGAAATACACGTCTTTAGCAAACCCATTAGCACCTTTTCTGCTTTACGTATTGTTTTTGACTTTTAAAGCACAATCTACATTTTCTATTTTACTAATTTTTTTTTTTTTTTTTTTTTACAAAAACCACATGGCAGACTTTCATGGAGGATGAAAAAACCTTGCTGCAAACGATAATGGACATTTAAAACATGATACTTTGCACGCCTGCATCGTGCGTGAGACTAATGGCTTTAACAGCAACTCAGGAGCAGCTGCAATGGCAATTAAGGCACAGGGGTCGAAACTTTAGACGGTCTTTGATCAAGTGTTCATTGTTCTTCTCACCCAGAGCCTCCGTCTACATTAGCATCGCCATTCTATGTTGGGTTCTCTGTAATTATGATCTCAGATCCTGTTTTAGGGTGCGCACAAGATGTTTACTTCATGACCCTACTAATACCCCTCCTTCCCCCATCTTTTGCACCCCCCCCTGCAGGCAAGCGGCCCCACGAGTGCGGCATCTGTAACAAGGCCTTCAAACACAAGCACCACCTGATTGAGCACATGAGGTTACACTCAGGAGAGAAGCCCTACCAGTGTGACAAGTGTGGCAAGCGCTTCTCCCACTCGGGCTCCTACTCGCAGCACATGAACCATCGCTACTCCTACTGTAAGAAGGAGGCGCGGGACCGAGGAGAGGGGGCCAGCGGCGGCGACGCGGAGCCTCGGGAAGACGCGGCCAGCGCAGACAGGCTGACGGGCAGCCAGGGCACCACACCACAGTCGCACCTGGACTCGGACGAGCGGGAGAGTAGCGCCCGAGAAGACGAGGAGAGCGAGGAGGAGGAAGAGGAGGAGGATGAGGAGGAGCTGCTGAGAGAGGGTGGCGTGAATGATGATGAAATACAGGTGGTGAGGGTGGGCGAGGATGAGGAGCACATGGACAGTGAGGAAGGAGAAGAGGAGGAGGAGCCAGAGCAAGGGGAGCTGGGAGTCAACGGTGGAGACGTGGAAGTGCCAGAAGAGGTCCCGCTGCATCCACATCCAGAGGGTGTCACGGAAATGGAGAGCGCCATGGAAACCGAGGATCAGAGTGAAGATCAGGGTGAAGCCACTGCTGAAAAGAGCCTGAAAACAGAAACGGCGGCCGATGACGAGGTTTCAGAAAATGAGCAAAAGACGTTGGACAGCAGAGACGGTGTCAATTAAAACGTGTCGTTCTACAAATATCACTGAAGGAATCAAAAAATGAGATTGAAGCTATGGTTTAATCTCGAAACAAAGGCTATACTGTTGGAAGAGAGAACAGAACCCAGAAGCTGTTTTTGAGTTCACTACTGTGTACAAATCCAGGTGTGCCTGAAAAACAATCAGAAAAAATAACCACAGAAGGATTTTCAGTGTTAGAAACCACTTGTAAAAATGAAATTTAACAAAAAATGCATATTATGAATTTCAAAGCTAGCGCTGACACATTGTAGGTAATGTTTTATTACTAAAACATCTTTCTTGTATCAGTGTTACTAATTTTCATCAGTTATATTTTAACCTTTTAAGCTGTACAGTTGGGAGAGATTTCTATACCTTTTTATTGCCAAGGAACAAAATGAGTATTTTGTTAAGTTGGGGGAAACTGCACTACATATTTTCTGGTTTGCCTATGACTATACGATGCTTTCATGTTATTTACCGTTCAGTATTATCGCACTATAGTACATTGCCATGACATTATCCGACATTAACATAACATTTGTTATGAAAATGAATTGTGAGCCTTAAGAAGAAAAAAAATGTTGATCTGGGGAAAAAAAGGTTTGTATCAACGCTACAAAGCCAGCAAGTTCTTACTTTTGTTTTACTGTTTACTCCAGCTTTGAAATTAAACCAGTGTTAAAAAGTTCAGGTGAAGGACGAGGAAATCTAACACAACTGAAGCCCCTCCCCCCAAGCCTTATGCAAAACCTGTGTTGCAAGTGCCATTGAACAGTGTTATTTTTTACCGAACCTCTTTAGCTTGTGTGTGTGCGTGTGTGTGTGTGTGTGTGTGTGTGTGTGTGTGTGCGCGCGCCTGTGTCTGTGGGCCCATATTAACTAACATTTCACTGCTGTTCCTTCAACACTCAGTCGTGTGTGTTGCCCTCCAGTGGATCCGCTCTCCCAGCAGTCCTGATGTGCGGAGGTTACGGCGGCGCCGCACGTCGCCGTGTCGGCCCTGTTTACCACTTTAAGCCTGAGGTGGGCCGCACTGCCTCGGGTGACCTTGGGGCATGAGCACTAGCGTGAGTCCTTTCCTGCCAATGAATGTCTGCCTCTGTTTGGTTTGGTGTTGTATCTCAGTTATTGCCTCAGCCTCGCGTTTTGTTTGTGCTCCCAAAGTGACAGCGAAATGTTTTATTCTGTTACCAGACAGTGTTACTTACTTTTTTTCTGTTTGATCCTTTAGGTATTATTTTTTTATGTTGATGCAAAAATTGTTTTCTGTGTTTAATGGCAGTACCCATGCCCTCCATTCTGATATACATACCTGATTAGTTTTAGAAAACTTTTATATTTATGTGTCGTATTTTTATATTTCTTTTATGGTTATTTATTACACAATGTAGTGTACAATACTGTAGTTTGTATTAATACAATAATATATTTTAGTATGAAAAATAATTTGGAAGGTAAATCAATTCAAAGCTAGAAATGAATTTCTGGCGTTGAAGGTGTGCTTTAAAAAATAAGTTGTGTTAACATTTCAGGTCCTCTTTGAAAATTAACCTTAGGAAAAAAAATTGCAACCCGTTACCTGTGCATCCATAACCGGAATTGTTTTAATATCCCGACTTGCTGTGAAGCTACTGATTGTTAAAAACTAACTGTCTGACTAATAGCACGTTTGTTTGCTGTTGTATTGAAGGATTATCCTAACTGACACTGCACTGTCCTCGTTACAAAAGCCAAAATATCAATGGAAGATTTTTTTTTAAACTTGTGCCAATTTGTTTTCTCAGTGTACATCAAGGCCCTAACTTCTTTTTATACATTCATGTTTAATCCATGGTCATTTTGAAAATAGTTTGTTTTTCTTTAGTTTTTTTTTAAGACTCCCCATCTCACAATAAAATACATGAACAAAGTAGCCTGCAAATTGTCATGTGTGTAATTTTGTTGCATTTAGTTTGAGAAATGCACTTTATCTGTTGGTGAAAAGGGCAATGATACATTAAAACAACATTAAAACAATGTGTTACGGTGTTAAGTGCCTAACTAGTGTAGAACCCACACATTGTGTTTGACTTCATGTGCGTGCATATATATCAACAGAACCATGGGCTCTGCATTGTAGGTGCTCAGTGCCAAACAGTTTCCATTTGTGTCTTGTTTTTATAGTCCGTGCTTTGTATCTAACGTCTCTAACTCAAGGTACTTGACAGGCTGTTGTCACGGGGACAACATCATATGCTTTCTACTCAGCAGACAGTGTGGAAAGGAAAACAATATATAAAAAACAGTCAAGTTTGTAACATCCAAAATACAGTGAATCTAAACAGCATTGAAAGGCAGTGTGTTGCCACAAAAAAATGCTGTTTTGTGGGAAGGTCATGTTTGTGGAACTGAGGAGGTTCTGCCGTGCCTTACATCAGCTGTTGGTGAAGGTGTCCTGCAGTCTTGGACAACGGACCAGTTCTCTTACCTGCACCATCAGCCCAGGCCTTTCTAAACTCACACTGAACCTTGTTAGAGCACATCTCCTTTCCTGAGCATCACTGCGAAGGGGCAATCATGTTCTCATTCTGGACCTGGCTGGTGATCAGCCAAGTACAATATGCATTCTGCCGCTGGACTGCCGGGAAAGGTTCACTGTCTTTCAGCCCTGGTGAGGATGAAATTGGGGCTGCGCATCGGGGAGGAATTCCTCCCCACTGGGACCCAAAATATTCTGAATCGGTCAGAAAATCAGCATCCAGCATCTCACACCAAGGTCACTTTCATTGATGTCCAGCTCATGTTTCCCGTGGCTGTGTGACCGTATAAATAAGTAATGGACTGCTCCAGAAACTGAGAGGAATGAGGGTGGGGGGGGGGGGGGGGGGGGGGGGGGGGGGGGGGGGGGGGGGGGGGGGGGGGGGGGGGGGGGGGGGGGGG
>JABJVR010001229.1:0-19580 GCA_025773905.1 Chitala chitala
ACACACACACACACACACACACACACACACACACACACACACACACACACACACACACACACACTCACTCACTCTCTCTCTCTCTCTCACCAGTCAGCCAAAACACTATGACCATCTGCCTAATATTGAATAGGTCCCCTTTTTCCACAGATTCTCAATTAAATTAATATATGAAAGCCAAGTCAAAACCTCAAACTCATTGTTGTGTTCCTCAACCCATTCTTGAAGCATAACCATCAGGGAATACCATTTCCATGAAGGGGTGGACTTACATTTTTTTCCATTTAGCAGACACCTTTTTACAAAGCGACTTACAAATGACACCTACATGTCACAACAAAACTGGTTGTCTGCATTTAACCCATCTACTAAGAAAGCAGTGGGTAGCTACTGTTCAGCACCCAGGGAGCTAACACTAAGTGTCTTGCTCAGTGACACACCTGGCAGGTGGAGCAGGACTTGAACCAAGAGACTTCCTCATCTCAACCTGATGTTCTACCTATTTGGGCCACCAGACAACTTAGTCAACACACTGTTTAGGCAGGTGGTACGTGTCAAAATAAGATCCACATGAAAGGCAGCACCCAAGGTTTCTCAGTAGAACATTGCCCAAAGCATCACACTGCCTCTGCCAGGCTGCCTTCTTCACATAGTGCATCCTGGTGCGATCTCTTCCCCAAGTAAGCGAGGCACAACCACCTGGCCATCCACATAATGTAAAAGAAAGCTTGATTCATCACACCAGGCCACCTTCTTTCATTGCTTTGTGGTCCAGCTCTGATGCTCACGTGCCCATTGTAGGCACTTTTGCTGGTGGATACAAGACAACATGGGCACCCTGACCAGTCTGCAGCTACGCATCCCCCTAAGCAACACACTGCAATGTACTGTGTGTTCTGACAACTTTCTATCAGAACCAGCATTAACTGAAATCTGACCTACAGTAGCTCTTTTATGGGATGGACCACACAAGCTAGCCTTCTATGGGATTGGACCACACAAGTTAGCCTTCTATTGGATTGGACCACACAAGCTAGCCTTCTATGGGATTGGACCACACAAGCTAGCCTTCTATTGGATTGGACCACACAAGCTAGCCTTTGCTGCCAACATGCATCATTGACCCTTAGCTGCCCATGACCCTGTTGCCAGTTCACTGGTTTCCCTTTCTTAGACCACTTTTGGTAGGTTGTGACCACTGCAGACTGGTAACATCCCACAACAGCTGCAGTTTTAATAACACCCTCCAGAGGAACATGTGACTTTTTCTTTGGCCAGGTAGTGCGTGTCATGTGTTGTTGGTCATATGAGATTGTATTTACCAAATTTTAAGACCTGGTAAGGACCAGGTGATTTTTTAGTGTCCAGATATGTAAAAACAACTGAAAGAGGGTATGTTTGACTTTATGTAAAATATGTATATATTTTACATATTATGAATACAGAACCTTATATATTCACATATGGATTCTTATTCAAAATTTCCATACCACTTAATCCTGTTAAGGGTCACAAGAAGCCTGGAGCCCAACCCAAGAGACACCCAAGGCAGGGCACCAACCCACCACAGAGCATGCATACACACTACAGGCAATTTGGAAACACCTATGAACCTGACCTGCATGTTGTTGGAGTGTGGGAGGAAACCAGAGAACCTGGAGAAAACCCACTAAGCACAGGAAGAACATGCAAACTCCACACACACAGATCCAAGGTGGGAATCAAACTCCAGGCCCGGAGATGCGAGGCAACAGTGCTAACCACCATGCCACTGTGCCGCCCTTGATAAATATTATTGATTTATTATATTTTGAAAACCACATGTGCAGACTCGAGCTTGTATAATTTTATTATAATAATAATTTATTTTTTTTAAATATTAGGCATCAATTTAAAATGTTTAAATTGATTAAAAAAGAATGTTGAACGTATTACCGACGTTATGCGGTTGCTTATAAAGGGTGCATAGTTCATTTTTTAAAGGGTTTATTCGCCATCAGTCGTTTTTGGAGTTACTGTAAGTTGCGAGTCTTGGAACAAATTAAGCACGTAGGTCGAGGTATCACTGTAATGGATGGAGCCACATAAACTGCAAATAAACACAAGAAACGGCCCTGAGAGTTGTGTTTCTTCTTATTAATATAATAACAATAGTCATCTTCTAAACCGCTTATCCTGTTAAGGGTTGCGGGGAAGCCTGAAGCCCAGACCAGATCACATAGTGCACAGGGCAGGGCACCAACCTGCCACAGGTCACACACACACACACACCATGGGCATTTTGGAGACACCAATCAACCTAACCTGCATGTCTTTGGACTATGGAAAGAAACCAAAGAAGACCCACCAAGTACAGGGAGAACATGCAAACTCCACGCACACAGACCCAAAGTGGGAATTGAATCCCAGGCCTAGAGGTGCAAGATAACAGTGCTAACTACCATGCCGCCTATAATAACAACAACAATAATGTATTACACATATGGCGCTTTTCAATTTATGAAAGCGCTATGCAGTAAAGTAGGGACTCTCCTCCACTCTCCTTAGCTCAATCAAGTCTGATGAAGAGGTTTGTAACAAAATCTAGCACAAATGCGGACTCCTTGATCATGTTTCAATCGTAGACGTAAAAGATTCAAATATATATCCGTGGCGCTAGAGGGAGCCATTGCGCAAACATAGCTCAGACGCTGGACAAGTATAATCGCCACATACTGAATTGCAAAACGCATAATTTACTGTAGTTTGCCCAGTGGATTTTTAATCTGTCTTTTCCCGCACTCAGATACATAAACACATGCTCTTATGTAAAATATCTGTGTTAAGGATCTGCAGCTGCAGTTTATATGGATGTGCAGGCTCCTTGCGTGAGTAATACAGCTTAATGACAAACGACAGTCCGGATGCTTTTCATCATTTGTTAGTTTTCGTGTGATGTGGTTGATCGGACGTCGAGCAACGTGCGGTCACCAAACCTGGTCCGGACGATGACACGGGATGCAAGAATGCAAGGGATGACTATAAAGAATTTTCAGTAAAGAAAACCGGACAGCACTTTGTTCATTCAAGGAACCGCATGCCACTGCAGGTAAGTTGTAACTGTATCCAGTTAGAAATGTGCTTTTAAAAACACAAATGGATGTATGTTTTTCATGAAGTGCGTGATATTCTCTTAAACGCTGGCATACAAACCGAATGGGATATTTGTGCGTCCTTTTGACAAGAAATAAAGAATTTTCTTAGAGTAAGACGTTTCCCCGAGAAAGAAAATTCCTTTTTAAACACGTTTGAACTTATAAATTCACATTGAAAAGTAAACGCTCGGTCGTTAAATTGCAGTCCGTGGAAGTGATAACATCAATTTGTTGCTGGCTTTAAAATAAAAGATGAATGATTACAGATGTTTGCAAATAAGCGTGAAATTTAATTGCGTGTAACACAACTTAATGGACATCATTAATTTTCCTCAGCCAAGCGCAGAACGTAAACTGCACGCAAGCTGAAAGGGGTGATTGTGATTCATTGTTATTTAGTATAAACGTTTATTACTTAGTTATTTTTTTACCTCTGACCTTGAGATTCGCATGACGGTATCCACCAGCGTTTTAAGCGCCTGTTTATTTCTCACCCGCAAAAAGAGCGATTACGACAGTGACATTATTGATTAGTGATCGCACAGTTTATGGTTTATAATTTTTAAAACGTGTAAACATCTGTGCCGTGTTCTGATATTAGGATTTACGATTTATTGTATCCGATTTCATTAATTCATTGTATACCAGTTCACATTGCGACAAGCAATAGTCACACTGCGGCGTGTCGGCCTTAATAGTAGCGGCATGTTGATAAAACGGACAAACAGAAAAACACGCTCCGAGGTTTATAGGCGGGGTTCTGTGTTAAGCGGAACACAGTTATAACTGCACACTATTAGGGTAAAGTGCAGCACTTGCACTTTACCCTCATACAAAACCATGAGAACTCTGCGTGGCACGTTATTTGATAAAAGTTTAAGATAATTTCAAGGTCCTATAAATTAATGCTCGATCAGACACGCGCTGTATTTTGAATTAACCAATTAACAACAGGTCTTTTTTGTTGATTTTTTTTTTTATGTAGACATAGGTAGTAATCATACCGACGCAACGTCCATGATAATGTCCCAGGATCATGTTTTGACAAATTCAAACAAACATGACACCCAACACCGCCACGATCACCAGCAGCATATGGGAGAGGAGCTCCAGCCCCAGACTTACTAAGCCGATTGTCCTCGTCATCTGTCTCATGGCAGGACTTTTCACAGAAGCGAGGATGATTTCAGCGATGTACAGTCGCAACAGTAGGCAGTGAGGTCACAGCGTGTCTATATCACAACTGAGAAACAGCGCAATACTTGCACACTGTGACAACCCATATATTAGATTTTACATTAACCAGTGGTGATGACCTATATATTGAGAGTGAAAAGTAAACAAAAAAACGACACTATTCTTTATGCTATTTCAAAGTACCGTCTCTTACTTTTGTACCAAAATTTTGTGTAAAAAAAAAAAAAAAACGGTACAAAAAGCGTTTTCATTTCCCTGGCTCGGTGTGACAACACACATCTGGGATATAGAGGGAAACATGGACAAACAGCACACAGACATTAGGTTAACTGAAACAGTGAAACAAGGAACCTTCTATTCCCGTTTATATTTTTAAGATGAGAGGCGATGTGCAAAGAAGCCCTTTTCTTCCTGTTAGTGGCAGGCAGGGGTTTGGTGTGGTCAGGACGTACGGGCGGGCCGACATGCCGAGAAACCCAGTAATGGGCAGAGGGATGCTAAGTCCTCATGAACATCTCATGGTCTTGTCTGGTGTTTTAAGGCTGACAGGCTGAGCGCCAACCAGTTCTCCCTCTCGTGTCCCTGTCTGGAGCACCAGAAGATCACTCGTGAACTGAGCCGCGGACTTTGGGACCACCGTAGCAGTGCTGCTCGTCATCCAGGAAGGACCCTGAAAACAGCTGTGCAGCAAGGGAGGGGGCTGATTTCTGCAGCACAGTTTTTTTTTTTTTTTTTTTTGTCCCGCCCCAGCAAGCCACTCCTGCCACCCCTTCACCCTCACCACCTGTCCCCCCTCCCATGACAGATAATTTATACCATGGGATGTGTCAAATCGAAGCGAAGCGAGCAGCCTGTCTCTGCCACCACAGCCACAAAGGCGGATGGGAGGCAGGAGAACCACAGAGGGGAGAAAGCGGCGCTGGTCGGTGCAGAGGTGGGGCCGGGACAAGACTCTCCACGGGTCAACCCGGTGCTGTTGGACTACGCCGAACGGCTGTCCGAGGACATCGTGGCACGTGCAGTGAAACAGTGGGCAGAGTTGGACAGCCGCTACAGTGATATCCCTTACATTGAGTGTGACGTGCCGTGAGGCCGGTGACTGGGGTCAGTCCTTTCCTTCAGCCCTACGCATCACCTGCCGCAGAGTATCGCCGAGGGCATGGAACTAAACGCCGGCATGGGCAAGCGACCCCCCCCCCCCCACGTTAGCTGTCTCTTTCTAAGCCAAGTCAAGTTTTCCATGTGGGGAAACTTCTGGTACCCAAACTGCAGAGAAGAAAATTGGTACTCTGTGCAAATGCTGGCGCTCTACCGTATCATACCTTGTGTTTATTTTTTTAATTGTTATTGTGATAATGTATTTTTACAAAACAGGTATTTTATTACTAAAATTGCATACAGAAAATAGCCATAGGGAAGGAGTTTGGTATGTCAGTATCTGCTTGCTGTGTGTGTGATCACTGACCCCATTAGTTTTGGATTACATACACACATGTTGGAGAATTGGCCTGTAGACAGCCTGACTTCACCCTCAGGCTCTGACGGATTGGTGGAGAACACAGGGTATGCAGATGCAGTCTGAGTGCTGCCACCATTTCTCTGGTAATGTAGATCTTGTCTCCTTGGCCGGTGTTCCAGTATCCAAAGTGAGGTCCTTCCATGGAAGCTATAAATAGGCCCCTTCTGCTGCCAATGACAGTGCGTCCAGGACTGGGATGCCACGGCAACCCCTAGGCCCTCCCTGCCCTCTGCTTCATCAGTCCAGCACAGCCCTGCCACAGCACTACAGCACCAAGCTAAACCGCCACGATAGATAAGCCGTGCAGGTGGCCAATAAGGGCGCATGTGTTTGTACTGCCGCTATCCCAAGAAGCTCAGGGGAGGTTATGCTCACAGATGGCTCTGAAGTGACCATTCATTGGGATCAAAAACACCTGTGGATCGACCCAATGAGAAAGTAAATAATGTCCAAACAGTCTGGAAAAAAAGAGCTGACACTGTGGTTCCACTAGACAAGAGAAGGTCCTCTGGTCCTAACCTACCAGTGAAGTTCTGTCAATATTCAATACCCCATTTTAGTGGTATTACCAGAGAAACAGCACACTTCTGAATTAGTCAACACATCCAAAGTTAGCCGTTTATTTGCTTGGTAATTCTAGACTTATCTCTAAAAAAAGCCAAACAGTTCTTTACTGCCATATACTTGTTGTAATATGCAGCGCAAAATCCAATGCTCTAAGGCCTTTTACTGAGGAATTCAGTCTGTCTTAAAATAGCTCACTGCAGCACATGCACAGAAAATGAGTCTGTTTTCTAAAGGATTTTACAGCCTTGCAGTGAGTGTCTTTAATGGTGGCACAAGCACAGTGATTTTTCTCCTGGGTTATTTTTGTATGCTAAACTGATTACTGTCCCTGCTTTTGCTAAACATTTTACGTGTTATTTTCATGTTCGTAAACTGTACGATGTTAAATTGGCACTGAACCACAGCACTGAACACCTAGTGGTGGTAAGGACTGTTATTGTGTTTGAATGGAGTGGGACAGAGACTGAGCTGTTCACAACATTGTGTGTGTCTGGTTTGGCAATGTATGTTGTACAAAACCTACTTGTTGTACATTCCATTGAAAGTTCTCAAAACGCTGTGACATTCTCCTTTTAAAGTTCTTAAATTAGTTCTGGAACAGGGTGTAGGGTATATACTGTGTTTTTAAAGATCACACACCCTGTGATGTCTTGCAAGCATTTAGTAATGTTAAACAATTCTTCATCACTTAGCAATGATAGTTCTTTTCTCGTAGTGCTACTTTTGATGCCTTTCTGTACAAGCACAGTTGGGGGCTACCTCACAATATAATGAATTAAAACACTGACCAAGTAAAAACTTTTTACTCCAGTTAAAAAAAAAAAATCGAACGCTCAATGAGGTATCAGTAGTACCGACAGCAAAACTCAAGTGCGTAAATAAAATATTTTTTTTCACCCAAAGTGCACAGTTTGCAAACTGAGAAAATATGCTCCTTTGAAATGAAGTTTTGACAAGAATGCTTAGCGGAGAGCAAAAGATGATTTCTTCCATGGGACTCGAGAGCAGCAATGAAACAAAGCGATCTTCCCCAAGCTGGGGATTTCAGTTTTGTTGTTCTAACCCTGTCAAGATTTTACATGCACAACGACCAGCTGTGATATGAAATGGAAAACCTGTTCGCAAATGTGTTTTGTTTTCCCCGGGGTTGGTAATGTCATATCAGAATACTGTGTATGATTATGTGCTCAGTTCAGCTGTGAGCTTTTGAATAAAAAGTCTAAATGCTGACATGTCAGCACACTGTACGGCACAATGACTTTGTGTTTTAAAGCGTTCTGGGTAAATCCTAACTGTGTTTACATTTCAGAATTTACAGTTCAGTTTAATTTATTTTTATATAGTGCCTTTTACAACGATGTGCCTCAAAGCGCTTTACAGAAGAAATTGCAGATCGTATAAATTAACAGCAATACAAATAAATATGAGTAAAGCCATACAACAGCAGAGGAGCGGAACCAAAACTCCACGGTGTGGAGAAAAAACCCTCACAGGGCCCCAGGTTGAGTGGCTGCCCAGCCCCTCCTGGGTATACTAACATTACAGAGACACTGGTAATTATTGAGACTATGAATGTAAATAGCACTATCTAGTCCTCCTGTGCTCCAGATGTTAACTGACTGAATCACTCCAGGTTTATTTATTAGTTTTGTAGTCTGCCAGAAGACTACAAAGTCTGCATTACTTTTATAATTCAGAGATGCATTATCTGTGTCAAGTTTAGTAATACCAGTACAGTGACATCTATAGTAACAGATTAAATGAGCAAATGAGTTTCTTTAGCAAACATGAAAAGCCATCCTTATATGTTGTTTTCCACTTGCTTCCTTCTGTTGTCAACCCTGTACCGTTTGCAAACCTGACTAAAAATATATGGTGACAGTCTAACAACAGTGCTACACAACCTGAGAAAATCTTGGCCGTACCTCTGTCAATTAATGTAAAGAATTATTACTAAATAATTATATTACATCATATGCACAGCAGACAGAAGCAATTTTGAATGTTTGATGACAACAGAATTAGGAAGCTAATTTTCTGGTTTTCCAAAACACGTGGTCATTAATATTGTCACACCTGACATGAAACTGGGCACATGGAGTAGGTATATGGGCAGCAGAACATATAATGTTTGCATAAATCAACACGGTGAAAGGACTTTGCTCTGCAAATAAAATTGTGCCGTGTCAACAGGATACAGAAGAGGAACAAGCCGTTTCAAGGTTGACGTCCTGCACAGTAATACACAATGTTATCCTTGACTAATTTGGTTTGCATCTCTCTTGGTCATTTCACATAAACATGCTTTTACAGGCCCACAGCTATCAGGATAATGGTTGAAGTGCAGCTTTCGATGCTCAGTCAGTTCTCTTGGGAACTTTCCTAGGCAATGTACAGTACAGTTCTGGTCAGTCACTAGTATTATGATTGACTGTATTGTCTATCAATGCTTAGGTCGCTTTGCTGTCCTATATATTGGCAAGCATGCAATGGAACAATACAGAATAGAACAAGTTTTCACTTATCAGGCCAAAAGAACTATTTGACTGCAAATTCATTAATCGTCTTTAATTCATGTGAGCAGCACCAAGTTCTGTAACGTGAAGGAGTGTAAACGGTTTTACAGACTGCCTTATTCCTTTACGCTGCCTGCTGGGAGGGGCAGGATATAGTCATTACATATGTGGGAAGTGGGTGTCAACAACCGAGATGCAAGATGAGCAGGACACACTGGGTTGTTTTTTGTGTCGTGTTATTTATAGCCTGTTTAAAATTGAGCCGGTAGACTGAGGGGCTAATCTGTTCATCTCTGGTCACTGGCCTAGAACCTGCAGGAAGCCATCAGTGCCCTCACCCCCAGGACAGCCGCCCACAATTAAATCTCTGCCCACTGACGTGATAGTGATGGGGCCAGCCTTGCCCTGTCCTGGGCAGGGAGATGAGCGCCGGTTGTCTTCCTTAGTTCTCACCTGACCTGCTAATTTAGTGAAATCTGGAGCAGCCATCTGAAAGATGCACTTCCAAGTTAAAGTCTTCATTTCAGATGCTTATTCTACAAATGTTTGTGAGTGCCTGTGATTGGTGTTACAAACAAGCAAAACACGGCCACTCATCTTTAAAAATATTTAAAAAAATAACACTTAGACTAGCACAAGTATGCAGTCATAACATCTCATTAACGTTTCTTTGCGCTGTGGTACGTCATGACTCAGCTCACAAGCTCCAAGTCCCAGACTGTTCTGGAAAAGGGCAAATCAGGCAGAACCCATGAGTCACGGAGACAGCAAGAGAAAGCGACAGCAGAAGAGGGGGAAAAAAAAAGCTAAGAGTGCAGAAAGCTCTTTCATAGTCGTTTGCATGTTGAGAGAAGGCAGAGATGCCAACCAAAAGTGCCCTGAAACAAAAGCAGCTTGAGTGGTGCTTGACACAAACACCTTCCTGACACGCGAATCAATCACCGATCCCTACTTCTCATTATTAAGCAAAAGCGCAGGAGCAATGGAATGCTGAACACCGGTGTTACCACAGCTGCACCCATGTTAAGTAGCCTAAGCAGGAGATGAAAGTGGGAGAATGAAAACAGCGCTGATTTACTGTGTATTTACAGTAGCCCCTGTGTTTACTGTACAGCCTGCTAACTCCTTAAATTGAACCTTCCCAGCTGGGTTCAAAAGTGCATGTCCTCTATGGATACACCAGGGACACAGGACTGTGCCATTTCGCTGATTTACACGATATCTGACATTACTAGTGGACAAAATTAATCTATATATAGCTGTGATGGCAATTTAAAAGCAGTCTGAGTCAAGAATATTTATTCAGCCACACAAGATGTGGTAAAATTCCAGTACAGGATCTTGAAAAGGGCTCAAGGCAAAATGAATATGATGTTCTTGTAGGACGCTGCTTCAGTCTGTACAGCTCAAATTTACTGCAGCGTGGCGTTTCTCACACTTGTCTTTAGGGTGACAATTTTGTTATTCCTTAAGTAATTTATGTTTGTAAGGACTTGACATGATGTTAAATAGGGTTTGCCAGTAAAGCAGTCTCAATTTCCTACTCATAATCAATATTTAAGTGTCACAAATCCATGTGATACAATACATTATGCATTGTACACACCCTTGTCCTTTACAGTCAACTTTAACAAGAGTTTTAAAAGTTTCAGTGAAGGTCTCTACATGAAGAGAGCAACACATACAATTTTCTGCCTTGATAAACCACCGCCGGTTACTTCACCCAGCTGAATTCCCATCCGTGCTCATAAGGCAGAAATTTTATTTTCTTGGACATTGCACAGATGCATACGTACAGCACCGATATATCTTTTCAGAGCAGCTTACTGAAATTAGCAGCTGTACTGTATTTGTTCGGAGTTTGGTTGCGAGAACAAAGTGACGCAGATAAATCAGATCAAGTGTTTGCTTTCATGTAATGAAGATGGATATAAGCCAGACGTTACACGTCAGAGGTCCTATCATTTATTTTACCGTAATCTCCAGCACATTCAGGGATGTACAAGTTCCACACTTTACTCGGTATTTATCCTACCTATCAGCACTAAAGCATGAAACTCATATACAAGAGGATTCTGAGAACACTACGCACCTATCTATAATGTACACTGAAGAAAACACAACCTGACAAATCTGTGCTGGAATACCAGTTAACCCTTGACAAATACAGATTTTTTTTAAATATAAACAAACACACACATACATGTTATCTTCCCTGCTATCAACAGCACACAAAAGCACTTAAGGGTGGGCCCGCATTCAGGTAAGATCCAGGTGCGGGTCTGTAGCAATCTGGTTTCCTTAGCTTCGCCCTCCCCCTAAAATGCCAACCAATCAGGGCTGAAACTGATGCTGTCCCCCCAGTGCCTTCTCTCTGGTACATGAAGCTCAGAGCTTGAGGTCACGCTCGCCCAGGGGCTCAAAGTAACTGTCCACAGTCTGGTCCGTCACCTCCTCCAGCGAGGATGGCTGCCACCTGGGGTTCTGGTCCTTGTCGATGAGCACTGGAGGGGGGGGGACAAGTGCATGGTGACCGCAGGAAACGCAGCGGGTAACCGGGCTGCGATTGACGCAAGTCCTCAGCGCCGGGGCTGGACACTGACAAGTCGAGTAAATCAGCTAAGACCAAACACGTAAAACATGCATGCACTGTAGACGTCTCGATTTTTGAATTATTTTACACAGTTTAGTTGCCTCCAATGAGAAGAAAACTGAGTTGTTTCCTTCTTAATCACAGAAGATTGCATTCCCACACTCAAGAGTTCTGTAAATAAAATACAGATGCTGCAATGCATTAGTGACATGCTTAAAAAGCAACATGCTCCATTCAAGGTTAAAAGTGAGCAAAAAGAAAAAATAGGATAAAAATCTTACCTGCTCTGACTCCTTCATAGAAGTCTTTGCCTCTCTGGAAGACAATCCATACAGAGACTTAAATTGTGACACTCAGACAAGCAAAGACTAAAAGCTCTGAATGAGGGACAAGAGAATCTCGTCAGCAATTGACCATGGATTAATTAACGACAGTATAGCAGGAAAATTGGATTACAGATTACATTAAGCGAGAAAAGCAGAAACATGAACAGAGCTGGGATGTAATGGGTTTGTCTCATGCACCATGCAGGCCTGACTGATCCTGTACTCCATCTCCAAGACGTCCTGTAGACTCATGGAAGCCCCCGTGTGCAGCTGACGGAATGTTATCTTCAGCGACGTGGGAGACATCTTGGAGAGGGTCTGGAGGAATGAAGGACATTGCAGATTGTGTTTAAGTGTACACGGTCAGAACCGAGCCGAGCCAAACCGTGCCGGATTTCTCCTTTCCCCCACATTAGAAGGCAAGCCAGCTATAACCGTCTTTCTGTTGTTGGCATATGAATATCAACACAGAGAAAATAAAAAGTATCTTTATTATTTTTAGGACAATAATTACATCAGAAATAATTATATGTCCTATTATAAGAGTCTGACTCTCTAAATTGCTTAGCTGCAAAAAATTGTATATTTATATAGGACCAGTCTGCTTTGCTAGCTAATTACTATGTGAAGCTTGACATTTTACAGTTACTGATAAGTACAGAAGTATGTTTAGTTGTTTAAATCCTGACTTCGAAAAATTCATTACTATCTAGGGGCAGGAGAATTTAATAGTTGAAAAAGAATTAATAGATGAAATTTGTTATCTGTTCATATTTAGTCATTTATTCATTTCCAATAAATGAACAACTAACTGACAGCAGATAAATTAGCCAGTTAGAAACTAAAATCAACACTACTTCATTAATGGCTTGCCAAAAAAAAGTAAGTAAATCACTTCAGACAGGGCACCATTCTGTTTGTTCAGGTGAGCTAAACCAGTTTGATGTGGAAATCAAACACAAATGCCAAACAGTGCAGGACTGAGAATCAGCAGGACAGTGGGTACTGTGGGTACACTAAGTTGAGCTTCTCTGAGGCTCCTCGGCGGCCGGTCTTGCTATTGCCAAAGTGCAAATATGTGTGTGTCACATCAGCCCTGTGGTTTTACCTGCTGGAAGGAGAGATGCGGGTGTCACTCAGGGAAGGCTACAAAGAAGAGGGTGAAGCACAGTGGTTTAGGGACAGAAGGGAAAGAGGAAACACAATGTGAGCCAGAGGTGTCTCTCTGGCAGCATGAGGTAAGAAAGGACACGGAACACTGTGAGTGGGAGCATCCAAAGGACACGGTCTCCCAGCACTGCAACTGCAATATTCTGGAAATAAACCTGATCAAGACAGTCCAGATGTCACGGGTCATTAGGAGCAATGCTATGGAACAGCCGGAACTAAAGACGTGAAGGAAGAGACAAGTAAAGATAAGACAAGAGAGAGGCAGAAACTCCTGGAGAAGTGTACGAACACTGATGGGGTGTGAGGTAGGTCAAGGCTCAGGATGTGGAGGGGTGTGTTCGTGAGGAAGAGGGGCAAAAAGAAGATGTAGGAAAGGTGGGTGAAGGAACAGAATGTGAGGAACTGAAAAACAGAAAGGAGAGCCCAGCCAGGAAGAGTGGTATGTAATGGGCCTTATTCATGGATGCTAATCGGGTCTAAAGAGGGTAAAGCTAGGGCCTCCAGCAGTCCACCGGCAGGAGATACAGCAGCTATGCTTCCAAGTTCCAGAACTACCTTCACACGATCGTGTTTATCTCAACCCAGAGGCAGCTCGCTGGTTGCAGCAGGGACTAGAGCACGATGGTGATGCTGGGCCTGCTGACTCACACGGAGGATGATAAAAAGAATACGATTCACCAGGTACTCACTGAGTTCAACACCTCAGTTCAACTGCTGATTTCCAGAGATTTGCAGCCTAAATGCAAAGCCCCAATTTACTCCAACAAGAACAATAACCAGCATCTGACTCAACCAGCCTGCAGCCTGTTTAACACCAGATGCCTGTTCTGGGACAGCTGTAAGAAGATTAAGCATTTCTGTTCTTCACTAGTGCAGTTTAGGAGTTACATAATGTTCTCATCATGACCAATCTTTAAGCAATCAATAAAATGACGCAAACCTGAAGATATAATAATTGGAAACATCTTAACACTATCAGGCAATTAAAACCATCAGCATATATATATATAAATAAGCAGCTGGGTAGCTCAGCAGGTAAGTCAACTGACTTTCACCCAGGAGACTTGGGTTCACATCCCAGTCAGGGCAGGTTACCAACTCCCAGTGTGGGCCCTTAGGCACAATCAACACTCACTGCCAAACAACTAATAGCGTTCCAACATCCACAGATGGCACCTGCTTTCACAACTTGAGATTGATGAGGTACAACACAAATGCTATGGCAAGGGGGAGCCAGGACGTAAGGTCAGAGGGGAGTTAACATCAACTCCCCATCCAGAGATTGGGTATATTAGCCCCAATAAACATGTGAGTATTAAGAGTTAATTAATTATCACAGTATTTAGTAATTATCAGTATTAGGAGATAACCAATAGTTCTAGTTTTTGAGAAAGACAGAGTTTCAATGTTTGTGATGAACCAACATTCAGGAAGATGGCCTCAACAGATGTGAATATCGAGGTGGTGGAGGAAATCCCATCATGGGAGGACAAGCCCCTACATGGGATGTACCACCACCAACAGATAACTGATGTGGCTGATATCGACAAACCCTACCAGTGGCTAGAAAGGGCTGGACTGAAGGACAGCACAGAGGCACTGATCATGGCTGCACAGGAGCAGGCCTTGAGCACCAGAGCAATGGAGGCTCAGATCTAGCATACAAGAGATAGACCCCAGGTGCAGACTGTGCAAAGAGGCCCCTGAGACAATCCAGCACGTAGCTGCAGGGTGTAATGAATGCTGGCAGGGAAAGCTTACATGGAGCGTCGTAAGTGGCTGGTATAGTGTACAGGAACATCTGTGCAGAGTTTTTGTTATAAATAATCTTCATTAGTTCCTGACATGTTGGTAACCAAAAGTTACCAACAAGTTAGAAGCTGCTCTACCTACACACATTAATACTCTATATTATCACTTAAAGTATATATTAAAATATGAAAAATATGTTTCTAAAATATTTTCCTGCATTTAAGGAATAATCACTAACCAGAAGTTACACGTATGTATTTTTAATGTGTTTCGATTATGGAAAATTTGACAGCTCAGACAATACATCAGCCCTCATTAATTAATCAATTGTGCTATAATGATACATTATTAATAGTGTCTGCATTTAATGTCAGTCTGAGTCCATTTAAATTCCTCAATTGCTGCAATGCTGTAATCACATTGTGCAAAAGTTATTACAGCCAGCAGCCCAATCTGCGCTGCAGCCACCTGTCGATTTTAATCTGGTAGTGATTCCGTGAAGCCATTATATAACGTGGCTCTTTGTCATGTATGAGGAATTATTTCAGCATCACAGGCAATTTACACCTTAAACCCACAGCAATTCACAGACAAACAACAGAGAAACAGAGGAATTGCTTAATTTACACATCCATTCCACACTGTTAAAGTGGCTTTAGAACCAGAGAGGACCCATCTGAGACCAGATTCAAATCATCTGTACAATCTGTATTAATCGGAGTTATATTATCAATTTAATTCTTTCATTTAAAGTAACCCCCTCCCTTCCACAGAGGCTTCAGAGCACTTAATGACACAAAGGCGCAAAACTGAAACAACCAATAGGGACCAATCCTGCCCTGCTGTCACCTATGACATCTGCCAGACTACTGTTAGCTATCAGCAGACGCACAAGGTACATGGTCAGTGCATCCTCTCACCATGTTTTCTTCTACAGTATCTCTCCACAGGTGTCTCATTGTCTTGTATTTGCTATACTGAAACATTTGTCTGCAAAAGCAAACATGTATGAAATGCATAAAGTCACAAGCGGTCTTAAATAATTTCAGTCCTTTGTACCCACAAAGCCAGTAGAGACACAGTGAGATGGGCGGGTTGATGTAGTGCTTTGTGTGTAGTTTGTGCTCTTACTCCTCAGTAACGTAAGCAGGAAGGTAAGGATCGTATCAGACCGTAGAGCCTAATGCTTTTACACTCCGCTAACATGCTGTTTATTCTGCAGGCAACTCTGATCGCAACGGGCAGGTGGGACCATAGCGCATGGTTTTAAACAGAAGTCTTTGAACCGTTTTATGTCGCTCACCTCAACTTATATTCAAGTCCATGGTCAGAGTCTGCAAATAAAGTCACATGCACTCTTGGCTTTAATTTTAATAGTAAATCATGGCAGGATTTACCACGCAGAGCTTAATGCCATATGCTTTTAGTCTTACAATACAGCAAATCTGAGCACATGTAAATCCTGTTGTTTAATAGCGTTTTTTCTGGACACACATTCGTGACCAGATAAGACTTCATTAGCACTTCTGGGGAATTTATAAAGGGGAAGGATTAGCATCACCAACATTACCGCTGATGTAAGTACACATGTTATAAGACCCCCACATTATATCTGAGAAAGGTTAACACTCTTAGGAAAGGGGATGGCATTACTGATCGTCTCTCATTACCTACGCTTTTCATTCTAACACATAAATTGCTTGCATGGGTTTGCAGGCTGGTACCTCAGTGTACTCTATTTAACAGACTTCATTAATCAGTCCTCCAGCTGGGCCTGACCCACCTCGACCTGCTTCTTTGCGAAAGACGACCCGTCCCTCCGCAGGTTCTCCAGGATTGCCTCCACACTGCTAGCCTCAAACAGCCTGCAGGACAGAAAGGCAGGAGAGCACGTGGATGACTCCCTGTTGATTTTCAGTCCAAAAATCATGGATCATCCACAGTAACAGCACTGGTCACAGCTAATCAAGATTGCAAAGGTGAACCAACTGCAATAGATACAGCAATTGATACTGTGCTAACAACTGTATAATTAATTCTTAAACAATTAAGATTTCTTCAGCCAAGCAAAGATGTGTCAGAACTTTGATCTCCAAGCTGCTGCTGCTCCACTATCCCCCCAACTGATGAAGCTCTGGAGATGAGTCCACGTGAAACCAACAGCCACAGGGGGGCATTAATCAGTGCTGGTGCAGGCAGGTGTCAGTGAAACTATGACTACTGTTGTGTTTACAGTGAGGCAGCATGAGGCATGGCCCAGCCTGGCGTGCCAGCCACGGTGACTCTGCAATTCGCCTGCACTGCGCGTGAGTGCCTGTGCGGCTTTCTGTGTGCCAACACAGGATGAGCAGCCCTGCCTGTGTTCACAGCAGGCCGTTCGATGCCAAGCTCAAATACAGGCATCACGAGGCCTCGTGCCGCGGGCCTGCGCCAGGAGAGATGTTCAGGCACCTGGGCCATCCCCTCTGACTGCATTGCGCCCGGCACTTTTCCCACACCGAGACATTCGGTGCAGAAGCACAGCCAGCTGGCTCAGAAACCACCGGACGCGTCCTGTCGGACGAGCCAAACGACACTTCAGGAAGTGATGCCTTTAAAAGCAGCCGCCCATACTCTGCCGCTCTTAACAACGCAAAGAGATGGAAATTTACACACAAGTGCCACATGTTCCAGGCACACGCTCTGGAAGAGAGAGAAGATAGAGTGATTTCCAAGATGCGTGCAGAACATGTACAAAAAGAAATAGGCCTTTAACTCCACAAACCATTTCATGGTGTTCGTTCTTCCACGGCAATTAAAGGCAACAGCTTTTTAAAAGCCTTGAATGCAGAATATCCTTTGCAGCCAGACCTCAGCTTTGCACTGTCACCAAGCCCCCTCCCGACAACCCCACCAGCGTAATGAGCAGCCAGGAAAAACGAGCCTTCGGTACAATCGATGGAGGCTGAAGCTTTTCGTGTTCTGCTGATTAACCAGCCTGCTTTGAGTGGGATGGAGAATGTACAGGTGTGTGTGGGGGTGGGGGCTTTTTGAAGAGTCGGCCATAGCCGAAAGCCCTTACCTGTTTATGGCATCCATGTGCTCTGCCAGGCAGAAGGGCTTCTCCTGGTCTAGGCTGCTCTGTGGAGAGAAATCACCAGCCGTCAAAGCCCCGGCAGGCTGGCACCCATGTGTGTGGTGTGTCCCCCGGGACCACCAGCCAAGCTGTGTGCCGCCACTCATATACCACGTTTCTGTAAACCTGAGTGGTGTTATTTAAAAGCGTTAAGGGAGGACACAGATTTCATTTATTTTTTTGTCACTGCTAATTAAATAATCTATCAGTGTGGCTGTCATTAGTTACAGTAAACGTAACATTGATAAACATTGATAACCCCCCCCCCCCAGGTGTCTGTTACAATGCCACTGTGCGTTGTTGACTGTCTTCTGCCCCTATGCTCACATCAAACTGCAGCGCTAGAAATGCGTGATAAAAATCCTGGTCACATTGTAACCGCCTCTACACCAGGCCTACAGGCCAACACATGGCCGAGAGCAACAGCATTCAGCCTCTATATGTCACAGACGTGCTCTGGAAGGCCTGGTCGTCATAGAAACCACTGGACTATTGGGCACCACCCACTTTTAACATTACACTACTGATTATGATTATGAGAGCTGCACAATAATACAGGGAACATAGAGAACCTAATTAAAGTCAACAGAAACATTTTTAAGGATGCCTCTGGATGCTGTGACTAATAAGGGACATATACACAACAGATTTTAAACACTGGCTATTCTTACTGACTGCAAACAATGCTAATGATTACTTAGTCTGGCTCATTAAGCATGCCATAAGGGAAGGCTTTTATTCACCAAACATCCAAGCTGAGAAACATCACAAAACACAGCACAGGCCGTGTGGAGGCCTTGATACCTGCTGCTGATAGGAGTCTAACAAAGCTCCAACATCGTCAAACGAAGGAGATCTGAGGTTCACGAGGTCTTTCTCCAGAGCTGCAACCTACAACAGAGAGAGAGATCATGAGCCTTTTAAGAGCAAACTAAGGAAGCTACTTATCATATGTTAAAAAGAAAGGTATGTTGCATTTCCTCATACATACATTAATTCACGTGATCCATTATCATGGAGGTCACGTTTAGGGCAAGCAGACAGCCTAAGCCAAAGAAATGTTTTCGAAAGCATACCTTCCCTATGAATAATAGCCCTATCATACTAAGCAAGTATAGCTCCATAATGACACTGTGAACTGTTCTGTTTATTAGACTACACTCCCAGGGTACCATTTTTCAACAACACAAGTCGGGGGCTATAGTTTACCCCATAACACTGCATGAATGATAGAAATCAGGCTATGTAATAAAGTATCCTTTTTGTCTCCCCCCCCACTGTAGATGTTTTGAACACAGTACAGTAAAAGTCCACACAGACACCTCCTGTATTAACAGACGTGAGTCCAGACTGACCCAAACTTACACAACAACCTTTCGAAGACAATCTGCGGGCACTACATGGAGCTGGAGAAACGGGAGACCTTTTCACTGGTGCCTTCAGGATTACATAGAGCAGTACTGCTTAAGACGTAATGCCTATAGGTTTTCAGAAAAGTCTTCACAGTCCACCCCCAGAATAACATGACTTTCTTTTTCACCTGCGCTCGACCTGTTCCAATTGGTGTGCACGGTGTGAGTCATGTGACCCACCTGATCTGAACACTGTGCCGTCCTAACAGTACCTCCGGTTGAGGCTCCTGGACGCAAACATACTCGGGGGGGGGGGGGGGGGGGGGGGGGGGGGGGGGG
>JABJVR010001230.1:0-19577 GCA_025773905.1 Chitala chitala
ATAAGCATTTTAAAATATTTGGCTTTGTACATGAGGTTATTTAATCCTTCAAAATGACACGTAAACCTTAAGCATTAGGACATATAATGAAGTTCAAGGGGCTTAAGTACGTTTTCAAATTCAATCTTTACCTTTCTCACCAGGGACCACAGAGGTAAGGATTGATATAATGCATTTTAAAACATGTCTAAGTTAACAGCACGAGTGCAGGCACATTTTCCCCATTAAAACAATACCAGAACAATTAAAAATAAGTAATTAAATGTTCTGTGACACACAGATATCTGCTAAGCAGCATCCACTGCTCTCACCTTACTTGCTAATATGGAAAAGAGGATTATTTCTGGCTGCCACACCACTCTTATTGCCTGATATGTTTTCATGAAATTTGACAACACGTGACAGAAGCCAGCGGTGTCACCAGTCAGTGTAACGGTGGCGCTGTGCAAGGCTTCATGTACATTTGGAGATGTATGGTGTGTTCAGCTAAACAGTCGTAGTGAGACCTCCACAGTAGACCTCCATGATCTTGGCAGTGTGGGAACAGACAGACTTCACCTTGGTAGGATGGTAGCATGTGGTTATGGTGCTGCTGCCCTTATTTTAGAGCTGCTTTCTGAGTGGAAGCTTCAATATCATGGAAAATTTATGCTTTGAAGCTGTTAGTCCGTTTTTGGACAATAACCAGTAAAAGGTGCCATAGTGTTAAGGACGGAATTTGATGGTCAGCAGGGATCAGTGAACAGTATTTTATAATGAGAGACAGTGAGTTCCCACTGTACCCCACTGTATGCAGTGATCAGGGGACAGCATCTCTTAATGAGACAAAATTAATTCATACTGTATGCAATGATCAGGGGACAGCATTATCCATTATATTATTATACCATTATCATAAGGTGAAACTGTATTCATGCTGTGTGCTGTGATCAGTGGACAGCATCTCTTAATGTGAGTCTCCATCCACTTTTCATGCAGCGCGTTGGATACGTACATATTAAAAAACTACACATTGTAATAAAATGTGTCCTTTACTACAATACAAAATGGGATATCAAAGAGAGGCTACTGTACAAAATTCTTTCAGAAACCTTTATGTAAATTTTTTCATGCATAGACAAAGCTCCCATTTCCTTCAAATAGACTGAATGATAACAGCAAAGAAAAATATGCTCTTAACAAGAGCAGAAAACAAATTTATAATCAGACACATTTAGAAAGCATATATCCCATTCAATGAGCACATGGTTTATTCTCTGTATTCTATATAAAATATAAAACCTTTTCAAAATCACCACTACTAATGAGATAAGGGTTGGTGATCAATGGAAAATTCATGCCTGGTTTCAGAACATCAGTTAAATTGTGTATACAGGTTACATTATTTTTATTCTACTGAAACTGTAATGGAGTCTATGGCTGTTATTGAAAGTCCATTTTAAAAAGAAATGTTTTATGGTCTTATGGCAGAGTATTACTATCATTAAAACTACAAAGATAAATTTTATGAAGTAACTCTGACAAACAAGTTAACAATATAGTTTGACAGGAGTGAATTTTTATTTTGGAAATGACATGGTGTGGTTCATGATAGGGATATCCCCAGTGGTCCTTTGAAGTATATCCAATAATTAATTATTATATTATAAAATGTATTAAATCCAAAACTTATTAACAGTTAACGCTTGTTCTTAGTGTATTAGCTGATGCACTGAGGAAAATAAAAGAATTAAAATAATGTAATCATATCTGACATTAGTATAACACCAGGTAATACTTTATAAACCAATCAACATAAAAACTAGTTTTTAATTTTGTGACTTTTTGGGCACAACCCAAACACTTGGCTAAAGTATTGTGTCAAACTAAAACGTTTGCCATGTGATCACCCCCCCCCCCCACCAATAAATCATTCTTTCAGGTTAATAACCATTGCTTTCTCATATACTTTGATAATACTGTATTATGTCATCCAGTTCCTATTATCATTAATAGCAATTTCTAATCATCAGCTCGCTCAAGATCTGATCCAGGGCGATAAAAATCATGTACCGCTGTTTAGCTGGTGTGCCCAGGCACTAAGATTATTACTTATTGAATATGCTGTCAGCTCTGGCTAAAGCACCTGATTTGTCATGTTTGAAACATATAGGCTTTGCTGAGGAAATGTTTAGGAGCAGATTTAAATGGGAAAAGCACTGTTTTAGAATTGTCTTAAGCTGTCTGTTTAAAAAGTAATCGCACATTTTGTACATATAATCACCTGTGTTGTGTCAGGTCTTTGTGTTGATAAATATGTATAATGGATAATATCAGAACTTAGGACAAAACTAGCTCACCAGAGCAATGTCAAGAGATGTCCAGTAGATTTGGCAGAAATACCCATTACCTGCCCAGAGTTGTCTGATTAAAGTAGGTTACAGTACTTTAATCAATCGAGGAGACGCCTCCCCCCCACACAAAGCCAATGTGGGCAGAAGCCTGACATCACAGATAGGTTCTCAGTGGGGATTACAAAAAAGAAACAACTAAAGAGAACTGACACATCTTCCCAATTCTGAGAAACAGCAGGGGTAAAAAAAAAAAAAGTCTTTTTCAGTCAGCTTGTTATTTAGTTGGTTCCCATGCTGGGCTGCCAGAGTTTCTCTACGGAACCACATGTCTGCCAGGGCCCCTAGTAACAGATTAGGCCCTCGCTCAAGATTCTCCCTGTTATGGACAATAAGATTTATGACAGCACTTCCTGTTCCGTTGTTCTTGGGAAGAAGAGCAGAGTCATTATGGGCACTCAGTTGAGCCGACCTTTGGACACACCCCCCCCCCATTCCCCCTTTACTCGGCGTGTGGCCCGCCGGCAGCCCGGGCTGGTGCAAGGGAGGGCATCTTCGACAGGATGAGCACCGGACGAGTGGTCGTGAAGCCTGCGTGCTGTGAAATGGAGAGCCTCTGATCCACGGCGGCGGGCAGGGGATGCATGGAGTGCCCCCCTCCGCCCGTCCGAGTCTGCCAGCTGTTTGCAAATCGGTGCTTTTTCTATGGGATGTGTCCCCACATTAATTTATGATTAACCTTTTCAGGAGCTTTGGGGAGACCCAGAACAGAACTACAGCTTGTAATCTGGCATGGATCAATACCGAAGGCAGTTGCTGCATCTGATATGTCTAAATAGGGTTTTGATTCAACTGCAGTGATTGATACCAGTCCAGTAATCCCTCAGCATCTCGTCTGAATTCACTTGTTTACGAAGGCCTGAAGTAGGCTTGTAGGAGTTTCATATGCTAAACAACACTTACCGCTTGCAATTTCATGTAACTGGGTATTAATACGTGGCTGTTTTTTTTTCTGTCTTGCATTGTTCTGAATGATATGGGAATGCCAGGATTTAAAGGCATATTTCTAAGCTTTACTTGTGTTTTTTCCCCCTTTGGCATAATGTCTCAAGAGGCAGTGAAAGTGAACTGTTCAGATTTGCTTTAGTATGCAGTGGTGCAATAAACAGTATCAGATCAGAGGGACATGTGCTTTCATCTATAAGGTATAATTTCTCCACTGGTGCAGACCGATTTAATCTTAAATGAAAGGCTTTTTTTTCCCCCTCCCAACAAATGCAATCTGCCTCTCATGGTTTTTCTGTGAAACAGGTGATCCACTATTCAGAGAGCATTGGAGTCAGTGCCCCAGTTATGTTCTATTAAAAAATGACTTCTTTAAATGAAAAGTTATTCATACATACACCCAAAGCATAAATACATACATCTGCTGGTGTTTGGTAAGCATATCTGTAGATATGAAGACTACCGTATACAAAAAGGGATACAATTAATTTTGATGTGTGTACCCTATAACTTAATGGAACATCTCTACATTAACTTAAATGCATTCAGTCATATTTTTTTACATGATGAGAGGTTAGGAAGTTTGGTCCCATTTACTGTGTTTCTTGCTTTAGTTCTCTCTCTGTTCTCTCTGTCTCTCACTGTGTGTGTATATATATATATATATATATATATATATATATATATAGAAAATCTATGTAGCCTAGAAAGATGACACAAAAATTTTCTCCCAGAATGAATATTTCTTGACATCCTTATTAGGGACACACGCAGAGGATGTGAATGCAGTGCCCCCTATCCTGCAGCTATGGTGAATACTCAAGCTGCCCTAACTCACCACAGGCCCAGCCCTCTTGTGAGGTGGAACTCAAGGTCATCCTATGGCACCGTAAAGAACCCAGTGCTGTTTTCTTCTGCTGTGACCTCCTCACCTTTCCTAACTTACCCGCTTACTGTACTTTAGCATGTCAAAGTCCCTTGGACGTGTCTTCGTGTATTGTGTGGTTTTATATCGAGAGACAGTCATAATGCTTCCTTCTTGATCACCGTCAGACCCAGAGGTGTTTTCTTGCAGGAAAAATGAACACAAACATTCTTGCAGAAATGTTTTGTAACAAGAAACAGATTCAAAAATTCTATTTCAAAGGAGCTAATTACTTTCCGATGTTCATTCAGAGGCTTTTCTCATTAAACAAAGGTTGCTTCATAGTTGCAATACCACTAATTACACTCGTTATTTCAAAGTATTGTGTAATTTGAAGACCTTTTTATTTACAGGCTTTGCGGCGGGGGATTAGCTTGACCTAGCTTCAAAGAAATCTAATTGGCTAAAGAAAAAACAGACTTTTGCAGCAGCCTTTCTTACTGTGCATGATAGAGTGCTGGTCATGAAATTTTCATGTTAAACATGGCCAGCCTGCTGCTGGTATACATTTTATTTTTTTCCCGTATCATGCTTGAAGTCAATGGCATGGAAAGCTTGAAAACGCAGTATTATTCTGCTTGTTTCTTGATGTAGTCATTGGAGGCTAACCGCTTACACCAAGACACATCGGGCTATTATTAGCTTTCTAATTTTGCAGTTAACATCTGGGTCATGATTTCTCAGTAGCATTATTGCAATGCATTAGAGGAGACCCCTTTCATATGTTTCCTGTAGGTCTTTGCATTTTATAAAACAGGATGCACCACTAAAATAATCTATTCATGCAAAGTATTTTTAAATAAAGTATGTAATTATCAATATATTAAAATGTTTGTTCTGTTAATTTCCCTGCATTTAGAACTATAGAGTATCTAGGAGATATGGACCTCAGTTAATACATTTTCATTTACAGTAATATTAATCAGCGATAGCATGATGTTAATATCTTCAGAGAAACGTGTAATGTACTGTGCCTGTCGCTAGCTACTGATGAACGCTCTAACCGTGGTGGAGAGGATGGTGGGTGACCTTAACGGAGGAGTGTTTGTGGTACCATGTTGTCTTGCTCTTGCCAGATTTCCTGGTGCGGTCTTGGCTGTAGACTGTGGGCACAGGCTGGTTGAGCAGAGGGTTGCTGCAAGGCCACAGGGTGTCTGCATCCACAGGAGCTTCTCAGGCGGGACCGGCCATGTGGCACCTGAGGTCCTGGCACATCACAAGCGTCACGTCAGCAGGATCGTCTGTCAGGCCTGAGCGCTGGTGTGGCACAAATATTGCTTTGAGTTGGACACAATAGTTTGGTTTCACATAGGCCTGCTGTAATTTCCTTTAGCTGTTGTTTTTTTTTTGGGGGGGTGATACAGAAAACGCTGTGTCGCGTATCTATAATTATGATTAATGTTTGACAGTGAATCGGGAACATGCAGATAATCACTTCCAGTCTGAGCATCTCTGAGCTTCTGGTGTGAAGGACATTCATCAAGGCATGTGATCAATGTGCACTAGAGGTCTATATATTCATATCTACACCTCCCATTCTCTCATCTCGATTCCTTACACACGAAGCCGCTCCGATTCTGTCAAAGGGTTGTCTCTCCTTTTCTGGACTTTTCAGGGGCATAATAAGCGACTTCCCCAGTCTCCACTGCTTACATCCACTTTATTTTAACCATCTGCGTATTCGTCACATAGACTGTCCAGTTAGGAACGTTAAGGGATTTAAATATTTCCCCAATTTGAATACAATAAAAATAAGGTTTGGTTTTTACCACTGTTGTCATTGCTAATTGTTTGTTTTTATATAGCTACTGTTTTAGCATTGCTCAGTTGCATTATGGCCACATTTAAAGTGTTTTTTTTTTTGGCCACAAATTGAGTGGTGATTAAATGGTGAAGTTTAAAGCATTAAACTGGTGCTTATTTATAAAAACACAGGATTATCCCCCCTACAGTTTGCAGTAAATGGCATAAAATCTTTAATCATCGGAGTGGAGGCTTCAGTTTAATGTCTCATTAGCAAGAGGATACCTCTGACAGAGAATGCAGGCCATTGGCTCACTGGGACCTTGTGTTAATTCATGAGGGAAAAGGTGTTCATAGTTGGTACACCGGTGGCAGCTGGGTTTCCCTTCCAGACGTCTGTACTAATCAAGCTTAATCATCTTTACCACATATCCTCTTTATCATAGACTTTCTTTCTGGATAATCTTAACCTGTCATGGTTTCTAGCCACAGCAGCAGCACAAAACGTCCTTTTGGACTGACTGAGCACTTCTGATTATATCCTTGTAAGGACATAAAAGGGAACTTCTCTTTCCAAGTTAGTTAAATACAAGGGTGTTTAAGGAAGCTGGTCATTTGTAATGCTTTAATGTGTTTACATACTGGGAGATTATAGACAGAACCAAGAGTTGCCCATGAGGATTTCAAAAACAGTCCCTGGAGCTGCTCAGAGCGATTATCTGCTTTGAATATTCTTCTGTGGATTGTCTATTGGGAAGGCCTCTGTTGAGGATCAATAGGCGCCTCAGGATCATGAGCTGCCTGGGAAATTTCTACTTAGCAGACGAAAGCTCCCGGATCCTTTCTTCCGTTAAACGGTTAACTTCGACTAAATTCGCGGCACCATCCCATTTTGCATATCAATGTGGTCCTTGTGAATGCAACGAGAAACAAAGCGGAGGCAGACAGGAAGCGTGAGTCAGGAACGGCCGGGGACGCGTGCTCACCCCGCGTAGCACTATCAGCACACAGGCCGAAAATCGAATTAAGTGACACATTATTGTTCCCCCCGCACTTATTGCCAGATTTATGTCTGTAATATGTACAATTGAATTCAAAAGGAAAAGCAAAAGCTCAAAGGGATTGTGAGGACTGAAGTTAAATAATTCTTCAACCACTTTTGACCTGTGCTCTGAATGGACTCTCACATCCCCGCTGCACAGAGGAACTTTGCACATGTGTAATCACCATAGGTCACATTTGTCATTATTGCCCCATTTTCCAGCATCTATATGGAGTACATATCTCTGTGTATATATTGTGTCTTTAAAGTTGAACATATCCAAAATGACTGTATTCATCTGTATAAGACACAGTGGATCTGTGTTTCAAGAACAACGTTCAGTGATTGCAGTAGGATCACATAAAAAATGGTTTTTATTTTTTCCAGATAGAAAATACATTTGATTAAAATCACTTCATTATTTTATTCTATTTATTTGTTTTTTTTTTTTATGCAGAAGCCTATATTGTCACGGCGCGCACACACACACACACACACACACACACACACACACACACACACACATATATATATATATATTTCTTGCATTATTAAGACCTTTAAAGCATACACTTTCTTACAGTGGAATGCATGCACTTGTACATACATAATTGTGTGCATTTGGTGATAACATCATTTGCATATCCAACCATAACAGATACAATAATTCAAATGCTGACTTGGGGACCTGGAAATGGAAACAAGCAGAAAATGAAACTCCCCCTCCTCCCTCACACACACACACACACACACACACACACACACATACATTCCTACTCCCAATTAGACTGGGAAGATTTGAACTCTGTCGCCTGTTTTGTTATGCACACAGTCTGGTGATGTAAGCAATGAATCTGAGCGTACCTGTTTCGTTTGTCTTTGCCCCGCAACTCTCTCGCCCGGTTCCCATGACAAATAGTCCACTAATGCAGAGGGCGGCTTCTCCGCGTCTTTTAATCTGCGAGGAAATTATCACTAACTGGGAGAAGGCTGCCTGGTGACAGCGATATGCGTACGTCCCGTGTTGTTAAGAGATTACACGGAAGAGCCGGCCCAGGTGTCGTCTCGGCGTCCGTCATAGGGACGTGCACAGGTGGGAGCGTACGGCAGTCACTCGCGATTTTTCTGCCTAATAATACTGTCCCTCCACTCATTTGTTTTCAGTGGTTCTTAATTAGACGGACATTTCGCCCAAACATTTGCCGTGCCTACAGCATCCCTGTGTCGCGGTGCACCTGTGAGGAGGTGCCCCCCTCCCCAACACCCCCTCGGTCCATGCATGATCCGCCGGGTCTACAGAGACCCAACTTCAGTGCAGCGCTGGTCCACGTCAACATCGGCAAATGTCAGAGCGACTCTTAGGCCCTGGCCGCCAAATCTGCAGCTAATTAAAGCTGCGTTGCTCTCGCATTTGAAAACCACTTTTGACAGTCCTGCAGCACGGTAACCATAGCTACATGCTTATGTACAGCACATGTCATGGTGGATAAAGAAGAGGAACTTTCACAGCGGGTGCCACAATTGTGTTCTTCACCAAGGACTATGTTTGTTAAATACTTAGATGAAATCTCGCACTAGATGAAAATGGCGTATATATTGAATTCATCCAATTGGAGGCACACATTCCGCTTTGATAGTAGCTTTGATGATTCAGCTATGGCACAGAAATTTCCATAATTTCTCCCCAGGAGATGTAAACTCGGCGGATTTCATCATTAGCCTGTTTGTAATTTTTGTAATTGTTTTACAGTGCTGAATCAACATGGTTTACTTGTTTTGCATTTAACGTTAGAGAGCAGGCAGTGAAGTGCTGCAGCAGTCTGTCTGAAATGGCTTACTGATCTCTGACATTCCTGTACAAGGTTTCCTACTGGCTGCAGTCCTAACCTGTACATTAGCTGAATTCAGCTCTTAAAACAGGACTGATGAAACAGGCTCAAAGCAGGAGCTGATGATGAAGTGGCATGGAAAACCACCGGTCACTATGAGCAACTAGCATTAGTAAAGTGTGTAACTTCCAAAACGATAATGCAAAATTATTTGTGCATTATACAGTACAGTGTGCACACATTGAATTCTGTGAGGCACGGGATGGGAAATGCACGAGTTTAAATTTGTGTAGCTAGACAGAATTTAAACTTAACAGTATCTTCACACTTGAATAGTTGGCTCCAATCACATAATTAACTGCTTGCCTTTACACAGGAAAACAATGAAATAAAAGGTATACAATGGGCTTTTTGCTTTTTTTAACTAAAAAATGTAGGCACAGACATGTAAAACTGGCCATTTTAATATATTAAAATTTGTAAGCAAAAGTGACAGTAAAATTTAAGTATTCGTTGCACATGCTGCAACAGATGACTAAACCCTGTATTTCTGAAATTCTGAATGCTTCACAACATTCAGACGCTTACCTTGGATATGACGTCTACGTGTGTTCGACGGCCGTGTCGTTGTGTGACTTCACAAGTCTTCAGCCAGCGCTTTCAGTTCACCGTGATTTGAATCGCACAATGCATTCAATCAGCTTCTTAATCAAGTCTGATTAATTAAGAGCTCAGCTGGAACACAAGACAGCAAGCCCGTGGCTCTCCTGAACCACGCTCACTGACCCTTATAATGATAGCTTTCTATATAAAATTGTTAAAATAATAATTTCATAAATAAGCACTAATTGTTGAAGTATATGAAAGTGAGGGCGGTGTGACACTTTCAGATTTGTGGTCTTTAACTCTGAGAAGAACAGATGTACGCATTACTCTTGTCTGGCCAAAATGTTTTTGAAAATGCAATTACATTACGTTTTATTGCGTCATGATACCAATGCCAGTGATTTGACATTGTTTTTGCTTTACCACTTCTGCATTCTGGAAGTAATTTTATATCTTTTATAAAGTGAGATGCAAACTAAGCATTGTTGATTTTGTTATAATGAAAACTAAATATTAAAAATGACAGGGCCTTTCAGCTATAGGCACTGACTTAATAGTTTACTCCCATCAAACAGAATAAGCTGAAGTTCCATCACAATATTTTTGTCAGTTCTTTCATGGTAAAGTATTTCGTCTGCAGTGCCATATTCTTTTGGGAGTGTAATAATACTGTATATTTATGAATTTACATATTTATATAAAAATACACAACTGTTAAATGGGACTAATTAACCTGAGCAATGAGATGAAAAGAAAAATCAGCAATTTGTGACTGTAACTGTTAAAATTTAACACGGTAATGAGTTTTAAAACGTATGTTGATTTTGAGTGCAATGAACACGCATGATGAGTTAACACATTTTTCATGATATAAAAGAAAAAAGTAACAGATATGAAGAGTGTTTTAAGGTATATAAAGGTTGCGTAATTCACAGCTTAAGTAAATAGCTCAAGGCTACAGAAGGAGCTGTTCTTCTTTCTTGTCTATAGTTTAACCCACACGCTTTTCCTGTTTCCACTCTTTCACTACTATGCCATATTTGTCTTTGTGCTAAAACATCACATCTAGGTGAATATAACTGTCGCTTTAGCTACAGGGCAGGGTCATTTGCTGAACGAGCTTTGATTGACACCCATAAAAATACGAAGCAAACTAAAATTGTTTGTTAATTTTCTTTCATAAATCCCAATTTCACAACAAAGTGGGGGACATTAAAGAGCGAGGCGGCTGGCCATCTGACTGTTACACTTCGTTTGATTCAGTCTGTGGAGACTGAGGTGAACACAGTTAAAAGCGACCATGACTGTGATGCTGGGCTTGCCGTGAGGCACAGTCTTTTTACACACTGGTTTCTCATGACGAGAGAAAGGTGTGCAAGCTGGGAAAATGTCAGTGATTTACGTACATAATCGCAGTACATCTGCTGTAAATAAGTCACTGGCAGTACACAAAGAGTCTCAAGAACTCATACCAGTGATGCAGTTTCCTTTCCAAGGTTTTTAATGAGATACGCAGAAAGAAACAGGCAGGTGTATGAGACGCTGTATTGTTGAAGATTCTGTAGCTCCATTTTGCACCTTTTTTTCTCCAGTTTTCTTGTGTTGTTTGTTGGATTCTATTCCTGACTCACCTCTCCACAAAGACGCCCTCCACCCAGCGAGGAGACAGGGAGGACTAATGTTTACCTTTTTGATTTGTGACCTTGTAAAAGGCCCGCTCTGTTTTTTGTATAGCAAATCCCCCATTGCAGAGCAAAGAGACGCGGACAGGGATTGGGGGAACGAGGGTGCCTTTGACTGGCAGCCTTCAGGTCATCTGATGCCTTTTTCTTGCAGACAATTAAAAATCTCTTGCCAATTTTAATCTGCCTTTCCTTGATGGATCAGTGCCAGGTTTGTTCCAGCTCCAGAGGCTTCGAACAATTGGCACCACTCAGATTCCTACAGTGATCAAAATACCTTGGGTTGCCTTAGTTGCTCTTTAATCACTTTATATTATTAAATGCCTTTATTTTATTTACAGGTGCACTTATTTACAATTTTCTATTTTTGTTGGATTCTTGGTTGTTTTAATGAAGGAAATGTAGGGCTGTATTTTTATTGTCTTTTTAGTGTAAGAAATGCAAGCATGCAAGTTTTATTTGCTCTCTTTAATAGAGGCATTTTAGCAGTTATTACATTATTTTCAAATTGCCATAAATGGTTACCATGTTTACTCATTTGAAGCAATGGTTCCAAAAGAGAAGTTACAATGTTTGTGTTGGTTATGGAATGTAAACAACTGCTTGGTGTAATTTCAGCCTGTGACAATTTTAAGTAATTTGTTTTTGTGATTGTGATTAATTGTTTGTGTTGAAATCCTACAATGAATTTACATTTGTGTGATGTGGGACCTTAGGACCCAGAACAATCCCAGTTAGGTGCCTTTCCTAGTTAAAAGGCAAGTAACTAGATGGTATAGATTAAAGTTGATCTGAGAACTCAAGAAAGGGGAACACCTTTAGAAAAGCATGAATATATTTTATTGCTGCTTTTTATACAGTTGGTTTGCATTGAAGATACAGCATATTTTAATTGGAACTTAGCTATCTATGTAGTTGGGGGGTTTCCAGCTGCTGTTTTGGCATGCTATGATTCCTACCTGAAGAACAAGCTGTCTACCCCAGGTGTGATAGTAAGCCACTGTTTGTTCTCTCAGTTTTGGTTTTTATTTTAGGTTTATTCCAATAAATAAAACATCTTTATATTTGTTACACCAGCCTCTGTTTCAGTCTGGTACAGCACAGATGTTGTTTGTGTGGGTAACCTTTGCCTACTGAAAGAGAGCTGGGTTTCCCACTCAGGAGTGGTGGAATCTTAGATCTTAAGGAGATGTTTCTGTGCTAAACCCTTATGGGTGCCACACATTTATTGTAAACCAGCACTTCATGGGGTCTCGTCTGCACTGGCATGACTTACACTAGCATGTCTTCTCCATAGTGCTACATCCCAGAAAAATAATGCTCCATTCACGGGCGTAGTGTGCTGCAGCACAAACACGTGGCACCCCAATGCCGTTTCCGTGACGACACAAGGATCCGGTGTGGGCAGAGCCTAAAATACTCAGAATGACTTGTCCAGGACCAATACATCATGCAGTGCGTCCATCATTAAAACTTGCAGATATGCAGATATATGCAACAAGTTTTAAAATTTTGTTCTTTATATGAGCAAAAGTATAGAGCTGCAGTTTATCCTTTGTCATGCAAAACGATAGTTTCCTTGGCAGAAGCGGAGTGCAGACAGCCTGCAGTGCTTAGCACACTGCAGGGGAGCAAACACCCCTTTGTTACAGGGTCTGTCTAGCACCACTGTGCTTTACATTTATCTTTGACAGGCCCGGGACTTTTATGCTGCATATGCCAGTCTTTTTGAGTTACTACCGCATCACAATATCTGTCAAGCATAGCAGATTGTATTACCAGACTACACTGGAGAACAGGGAATTTTTATTTATTCATTTATGTAGCTCACAGTTTTTTATATATTTATGTGTAATAAAATTATGTCTGTGCATATATATATATATATATATATATATATATATAGCATAATGTATTCTGTGTAACGTTACAGTACTTTCTAAGGATTTCTTACATGTAGTTTCTGAGCTCAATGTACTAAAACTGGTAGCAGGTGCACAAGTGACATGTGACATATATGTGATGAAAATTTGACATGTAATGACAAAGTTATCCTACAGAAATGCATATGTAAAAATTCCAGTGTAACAGTTCATTAACTTTTCCAGAGTATTTCTCCGGTTTCTCAGATGGGTCGCCATGTTGGCCAGTTTTGCTTAATTTGTGCTACAGGGGGAATATTTGGAGTGTTTAATCTGACCCAATTAGTTGTGAAACTTAATGAAAATGTTTACTTGAAAGATGCAGCACTGTAATGGAAGGGGGACACCTAAAGAGCTGGTTTTATTTGCAAACATGTTGTATTGTTTCACTGGAAAAGGACAATAACCCTTGATGGTCATGTGACCAACAGCTGGATTTAGGAATATTAATTTCTTTCAGTCAGTTGTTGTGCTGTCTTTGCATAACTAACAGAAAAGTTGTTTTATTAGGTACACAGGAGTTACAAAAAGCATTTTTAAAATAGAGTTAAGATGAGAGCATTATATCAAAGTATCATCTTTCCTAAAACATATGTACATTACATAAAGGGAAGTGTGTGTGTGTGTCTGTGTGTGTGTGTGTGTGTGTGTGTGTGTGTGTGTGTGTAGCTACTCAGTAGGTGTATTAAATCAAAATACAACATGCACTATTTTTTGGTAGAAACTGAAGCAGCAATACAGTAAAGTTTTATGATGGTATACTGTATATTTTATGGTATATGTTTACAAGCTTGGGTACATTACAATAACATTTCATGTATCTATACAAGTCTTGTTAACAACTTATAATTTAATTTTAAGATGTTTTACAGTACTGTATAATAAGGGTGGGTATTATAAACAGTATCTGCCAAAAATTTAATTATATGCTAAGACCTCAAATGCTTGTAAACATTTTTACAATAATACAACAAACTGGTTTCAGTTTCAAGTCAAGTAAAGAAGACTTTTCTTAGATTGCATTAATTTGTTGGCTGTTTATGAGACAGACATTCCAAGGTACTGATATATATTTATGTGGGTGTGTGTGTGTGTGTGTGTGTGTGTGTGTGTGTTTTTGGGAATGGGTGATTTTCTCCCAAACTCCAAGACGAACAATCATCTGTGGATCAAACAGCAAAACAAAATAGGCTGCTGTCTTCATGGCAGGTTTATTTACACAAACAATGCCTTGATTGCAGGATAGTTGGCAGTCAGCTGATTCTGCTGTACGAAGGACGATGTGAATGTGATGTTGTCTCAAAGTGCAGCGTATAATATGGCTAATCTCATTGCTTCTGCTGTGTTCATTCACCATTATTTCTGTTAACAAAAATGTGAATTGTAGGGGGGAAAAACTATAAATAAAATCTTAAATTGTTAAAAAAAATCAAACAGAAAAATTGCATTAGTTTCTCAAATTTTTGAAAACCACTTAGTTATTAAGGTTTCATATTTTTTTCAGTTTACATTTAACGTGTCTGTATACTATTAACAGAATGTCATTTGGCTGTAGTGACGGTCCGTGGGGTCTGTTTGCCATATTTTTAATGCAATGCAATCAAAACGCAATAACACCGGCGAGTGGATCTACTATCCTGACCCAAATTAGACTGTGTTGTAAATGACTATGTTAATCAGGCTGCCTTTGAATATAGAGCATGGCACACAGAGGGTGTCAGCTTCTCTATAGGCCCTGCTGGGCATGGCGTTCTGAAACGTCAGGCCACGGGATGCGCGGTTAAAGCAATAAACCGGCCTTTGATTCTCCAGGCTCAGGGAGCCCTGTTTTAACATGAAAGGGCTCGGAGAGGGCTGATGCTGTCTCCTTACACAAGGCCTCTGTTTCAGGGGGAGCGGTATTGGATGTGAGCATGCTCCCCCCGCCAGTGGGGCAGGTTCAGTCAGCTCTCTGCAGTACCGGACTCCAGCCCTCCGTTCTCACTTCTGTTGGAAACGTTGGGTGGTGGGAGGGGGGATTTCACAAGCCAGACAGGACGAGAGGTCATTATGTTGTCTTCTTCTTTTCTTGCCCAACAGCAACAACACACCAGAATTTTTTTTTTCATCTCGTTTCCCCTACAGATAGTGTCAATACCCATTTATTTGTATCTCCCCGAGCATACAAATGTTCTATTTGTCCAATTTTACCAAGGAAGGGGGGTGGGAAGGAAAGCTAATAACATTTAATATTTGCACAAAAGAATGCAGGCTTGTATTGACCACATCAGAGAACCAGCAGCGTCTTTGTGTTGTACTTTATTTGCCTGCCGTTGCAACGCCAGTGAGATGGGTGGATCGATACCTCTGCTTGATGGAGATGAGGTGAGAGCGGGTGTGATCCCCCAATGGCAACAGCTCTGCAGGACGCAAAGATGTGAGGCGTATCATTGGCCCACGTGACTGTATCTGACATCCAACAGCACCCAGCGCCGCAGCAACACTACCCTTTACTGCTGCGACATCTCAGCGGGATATTTAATTTTAAGCCTATAATTGCAGTGCTTATTACTTGATTTCGGAATGTATAAAGGCACCAGAAATAAATATATTGTGCTATTAATCAAGCGATTAAATTAACCGAAGTGATTTACCAAGACTTGGAGACCACCTGGTAGGCATGCTAATGTCTTCGCGATGGGGGCAAGATTTCTGTGTGAATAGCTTTAAAGGTGACCTTTGCTCAGAACAGGTAGATGGCACTGCACAATTTATTCCTTTAATGTTTGTGTGTACATTATGATAATTAGGAAGTAGCAGCTTTGTGGGTGATAATGAGTGTTGAGGAAGGGTTTATAGTACTAACAATTTAAGTATTAACAAAAAAAATCACTGTAATTATTAATTAGTTTAGATGAAAAAAAGACAGAAGTCACAGATTAGATACAAATCTTTCTTTTGTTTTATTTCTTCAGTCATATCAGAGCACGCTCAGTCCAACCACAGCATCCCTCTAAAATGTCACATACATTTGCATGCACCTCCTTGTACTCAGAGGAAAGTAACAATGTTTGTTGCCAGTCCTCAAAGCAAATAACTTCTAAATACAATGGTGTTACCTATGCAGATGCACGCACCGCATGAGGCCTCCTGGCAACAAACAACAAAACCCCATCAAGTCAGACTGTGATGCTTAGGAAGTGTGGCTGTCATGTAAAATAAACGTAGCCTTGATCTTGGCAAGTGCTCACTCGGAAGGGTCCAAGTCCTAGGGAGGATTCAGTAGGAACTCAATTGAAATTCTCCCTCTAAATAAAAAAGATTATGTATGGTGTGAATAATGCATATGACATGTTGGATAAATTCTACACAGTCCTCTCTGTTTTCACTCAGTTACTTAATCTAATCCAGTAAAAATAATACGCTGTAATCTTTGTTCTCAGAGAGTGTCTTTTATGTGCGTGTGGTGTCAGTTTTAAAGGAGTAACACAGAAAATAGGATAGATAGAAACTGAAATTTGGGCTGAGAGCCCAACAGACAGGCTTCTTCTTCCCTAGTAGGAGAAGTGATTTCTTTTTGGGAGGTCAGGCCAAGGGTGATAAAGGTTGTTTAACTAAGACATGCTGTATGCACAGTCAGGTAGTTTCAGCTGTCACTACAACATACGTTGACAGGAGATGTTTCTGTCTCAAGGGTTTAGAAAGAGAAAATTTACCATCAGCACACTGTATAATATGCAGCCGCAGAAATTAAAAATAGAGTAAAAAATGCCATTCACCTATCTGAGAATGGAATGCGTCGTGGCTAAATTTGAAAGGGCTGGAGCCAATGGCAACAGATAATACTAAATGATAATTCACAGAGTATTCGTATTACTGAAATTATTTTGTGTTTTTGCGTTTATGAAGATAGGCATTATCAGGTGTGTGGTTTTGGTTTCCTCAGGCACCTGTCAACAATTTGCAATTTTATACTGTGTAAAAAGATCTTAGAAAAAAAAAACACAATTCAGCTTTGCAGATTGCTTTTTGTAAAGAGTACCGATAACAACTATATTCATATGAGAATCACAGAATGGAACGTCTTTAATTTAGTTTAGAACAGGCAGATTTTAACAACGAATGTGACTCCGTAATCAGGACAGATGAGGAGGAGCGGAATGGAGGAAACAAATAAAAATGTGCTTCTCGCATGACTAGTCAGGAAATCAAGCCTTCAACGCGTGACATGGGGGTCAAAGAGCATGCCATTATTGGTTGGGAGTGGGGGCACAGCAGAGAGAAGAGAGCCCATTGGTTGAGAATAACTCATCTGTCTGAGAATAATATCTCAACCCAAGCATCATTAAACCGCACAGTGGGCAATGACTCAGTCTACATTTCCTTCTGTGGTATATGGTCCAGTTTCACATTTGTTACTGTACTCTTCTCAGTTTTGTCAGACACATCAGTTAGGTTCCTTCACTCCACAGATGAAGCATGATTTAATATGCGAGATAAGAACATCGACGTGTTCTTGCGGTTGGATGTTCTCCAGGTACACGGCGGATGTGCTACAGGGCGAATTGGTGTAAAATGACGTGAGACTGCATTTTCTGTACATGTGTGGGTGAATGCTTGTGGCTTTTGCATGTGTGTATGTTTCACGAGTGTGTGTCTAAGTGCATGCAACGGTATGTGTATATGAGTGTGAACTCCCTTTAACAGATAAGGTTCCAGCCCTTTCCAACACAGTTGTCCCTAAGCACTTAAGCAAGGTTTAACTAAAAACAGTAACAGCAGTGGGCGTATCATTGGCACCTTGCAATATCCTACCTGTCAGCCCAGGCTTTAAGGGAAACACTAAGGAGAACAGTGTCTTCACTGTTCAAGCTGTTAGTTAGAGTGGATGTCGAGAAAAATATAAAAGGAACCTAAGTGCCTGTGTATGTATGCAGGAACCAGCATATTATGCGCTTTAACATTTCATGTTTTATGTGGCTCTTTGAGAAAAAAAGTTTAAATCATTTGAAAAACAGTTAATCAAATTTAGTGAAAAGTAAAATAACTCCCACAATACAAGATTTGATACCAAGATGCTGAAGGCGAAGCACAAATTTATCATGAAACGATCTTAGATTCTACAGTTTGCACTGCACATTACATGCAGGAATGCTGTGATGATCCTTTGCCTGATCTGCAGTACCTCAAGAATTCGTTGAAGGGTGATGCATGTTGAAGGGTGATGACTATTAAATGTGATGACTATTGGTAGAAGTGAGCAATTAGGCTGCGTGGCTCCTACAGTCTGAAAGCCAGTCTAATACTCGACCTGCTTTGCATATAAGATTGTGTGTGTGAGGGGGTGTTAGTGTGGGAGTCAGGAAGTGGGTTTTTGGCTCGTTACTCTTTTGGTATCATCACCATTCTGCTGTTGGACATACTTTGCATATAAGAGGCGACACGGACGATTGTTTGTGTTAGGAAATTAAAGGCACATTTATCATGATGGTTGCAGTCTGTTCATATTCGTGGGTGAGATGTATTTATGGCTGGGGTTTGCAGTGATTAGACGCAGCAGAGTGCCAGATGCGCTATAAAATGACAACTGTGCCCTGTGGAACGTTAATTTTGCCCTCCTTTGTTCCTGTGAGGGAGGGGGCTCCAGGAAGCCATGGTAATTTTGGGCATTTCACAACGGGCTATTCTTTGCTAAGCCTTTCTTGCTGTCTTTCATTCAAAAACACCTGAAAAAAGAGTTTGGTGCCACAGACATGCCAGGGTAATCTGTGCACTGAAAAATGAGCAATCTGCCCTTGACTGTGCCCGCTGATTAGCTGCTGTTTCATGCCACTTCTTGTTTGTATGGAACGAGAGCTTCATCATATTTCTTTGGAAGAGAATGTGAGCTGCACAACAGTAAATATCGGGAGTGTCTGACATTTCGGCGCCAAACAGCTGCTGTTTTGTGTAGGAATATGTGGAAGATCAAATGTTTTGTCACTGTATTTTATTGTAATGTAAGCAAACAAACATATCTATTTACCTGACAAAATGCTCTCGCACTCGGTTGGATTTTCACGTCTGAAATGCTACCAAAGTTTACTGACACAGCTGAAACTTTATGAGCGATAGTTCAGTAATAATTTAAAATTGTGTTTGGAATATAAATAAAGTTTGAATAACGATTCAAATTTAAAAGAAATAAAAAGTCCAGCTGATGTTGTGATGACAAAGGTTATCGTTTGTTTGCTTGTTTGCTTGTTAAAGCAATCTGGTGTTGCTTTATTTATACAGGTCGTCGTCAACTTACGACCACGATCAGTTTCGACTGACCAGTCGTGACTTGATTTGGTCATAAGTCGGCCAGTGTAAAAATTACCTTACATATGCTAAACTGTGGCGGCATGGTGGCGTGGTGGTTAGCACTGTTGCCGTGCACCTCCAGGCCTGGGGCTCAATTCCTGCCTTGGGTCTGGGTGCGTGGAGTTTGCATGTTCTCCCTGTGCTTGGTGGGTTTTCTCTGGGTGCTCTG
>JABJVR010001231.1:5519-19577 GCA_025773905.1 Chitala chitala
CTGCTGTGTCTGTGAGGTGTGTGTGTGTGTGTGTCTCTCTCTCTGTCACCCCCCACACAGTGGGACCCCTGCTGTGTTTGTGAGGTAACGTGTGCGTGTGTGTCTCTCTCTCTCTCTCTCTCTCTCTCTCTCTCTCTCTCTCTCTCTGTGGCTCTGCCTCTTCACAGGCCAGTCTCTCGCAGGAACTGCGCGTCAGAAGCATGTGTGCTGCAGTGGCGTGCAGGACAGTGGACGCAGTGCACAGCCACTTGTGGGAGCCACGGTTTCCAGTCACGGCGCGTGACGTGCGTCAACCCCAGTACCCCTTCCAGGGCTCTCTCTCAGCATCACTGTACCCACAGGACCAGGCCTGCTAGCTGGCGGCGCTGTAACATCTTCCCCTGCTCTGACGGTGAGTTCGCCCCCCACCTACTCGCTCTTGCCTGCCTGTCTTTAGAGGCAGGACAGCAGCTGTAATTACCCCTAACTGCTAGGCAAACAGGTTGAAGTGGTTGTGCAAACAGAGGAGTGTTATTTGGCTGAGACTAGTGAGACTAATTACCACTACATCTTATTCTGGTCAGCAGGTGTTTTTTAACTGAAAAAGTGAGCTGATATTAATTTCTATTAAAAAACAATAACTGTAAGCTAGTTAGATAATGAATCAGTTTAACAAACAGGTCACTGTGTTGGCTCTGCTGAGTTGATGGTGCATCAGTTGTACTGGAATTCCCTGTGGAAGATGAAATCCCAATACTGCCATCTTCCCTGTGGAAGATGAAATCCCAGCAATTTTCCCATCTTTCCTCAAGACGCCAGCCACTCATGTCACGGCATCAAGTTTAAAGCCTAATCAAAGTATTGTCAGAAGAGAAACAGAAAGGATGGAAACTGAATAGCTGAAAAGAACGCAAAGGTCAAAATGGCAGGTGGCCATGTTCACGCCTGGCTTGTGTCCTGATTTCGATCAGGTGTCTTCCTGTCTGTGCAGCATAGACCAGTCTAAAGATGTGTATAATAAAGCAGAGGGCAGACTTTAAACATGTAAGCTCTTATCCCATTAGTCCTGCACTGTCCCACGCTATAGAGCAGGTAACACAGGTCCTTGTCTCTTCTGACACGATACCTTTGGTCAAACATGTTGTCCCCTCCCATTAGCTGGGTATCAGGACACTTCAGGGCATCTTCCTCTTCGACTACAGCAGGTTCACGCTCTTTCTCACTTGTGAGTAACCACAGATGTCTTTGCGCCACAGTCAAATCTTTTTGTGTGCCCTCAGAATTTTAGAAAAATTGAAGACATTAAACCAAGGATGTGTATTTCTGATTAATTCCTATATTCCTGCACTATCGGGGCACAGAAATGTGGTTCTTCCAGTCAACGTGCTGCTTTAAAATTAATCTTTGAGGTCAATTTATTACGTGTTAAAATGTATTAACAGATGCACAAAATACCCCTCAGTAAACTGAATATCCAGAGTACAGTATATCCACCTACATTGAGTATAGTGAGTACTCATGAGAGGATAGAGTATTCATGAGTACACCTGAGTATATTAAGTACAGCGAGAAATAGTGAATGCAGTGCATTCACCAGAGTAGTTTGTGTACAGTGAGTACTAGTACTCATGAATACACCAGAGTACAGTGAGTACACCTGCTACATCTTTTTCTTCCAGGTGTGAACATAATCAGTGCACAGACTGTAGACTTCAGACACTGTATTAGTGACTGTCAGTTCGATTGAGTCCAAACCAGCACCCTTACCTGCCTCTCCTCTGTGTTGCAGTGGGTGTGTGCCAGGACAGCACCAGGTACTGTAAGAAGGTTCAGCAGCTGGAACTGTGCACACTGCCCAAGTTCAAGACCCGATGCTGTGAGTCCTGCAGGGCCAGCTGAAGGCCGACAGGACTTGCAGAGGACTCACGAGGTACTTGCAGAATGACTCACGAAGTGGACACAAACACAGAGGCTGGACCAGGACAACGCTATGTTGGGTCATACGCTTCTCTGGACTTTGCGGTCAGTCTGACTGGAACACGACCAGGACTAGCGAGGAACCAGCAGCGCTGTAGATGTTCTCTTGCGTCATCAATGAAGGGTTTAACAACGAATGAGTCTGTTTTATTTTTGTACTTTTAGTGATTTGTTTTTACACTCTGTGTTGGGTGGCCCAGGGATCCGTGTGCCACTTTTCACACGCTGCAGGAGACACAGTGAGAACGTCAGCCGGACCCACGTGCTTTCCTGTGTCTCCTTGCACCGTATCGGACGCTGCCGGACACCGTGGGCCGAGCCCGGAGACCCAGGAGACTCCTCACAGACTCACCTGCCGCTCCTCCTCTGGAACCGAACTGCAGCTGTCATGATAGCTGATGGTCGAACCAGTTTTCATACAGAACTTTCACTTTTTTTTCTGCTCAGAACCTGGATTTTACAGGTCTATTCCAGGCAAAATTCTGAATTTTCTGCAGTTATGCTGTATTTTTACAACCTCTGGGAAAACACAGTGATGGTCTGTTAGGGGTTCTCAAACTTTTTGAGACAGAATGTAAAAAGAGTTTAAAGTTACTCCCCACAGACTGGACGGTGCGCAGGTGGGGGTGTATAACTCACTACATACTTGCTGTGTGGCATTTTGTGACACAAGAACATTACCAGCACAAAGTATTAATTATTAAACAGGACGACATCATCACGCAAATTAAAAATTTACTCGCCCTCAGTGTTGAAGCAGCTTGGAAGGTCGTCAGGCTGTGAGCCCGTCTACAGCTGTTTCTGCTATGTGTTTTTCTCTTTTATTCGTGCACTTTTTGGCTCAGTCTGAGATGGTACCCCCCCAGTTCCCTTTTCTTGGCGCTTGATTTTTGCTTCCTCTAACCCCACCCTCCCAGTTTTACTACAAGTTCTCATTTTTGCTTCCTGGTTTGACCTGTTTTCACCCTGCATGTTGGTTCTGCAGTTTTCATTACAGAGTTCGTCACAGCCTCGTTGGCCAACTTCTGCACACCACACACACCACACACACACCACACACACACCGCAGCACCCACAGCTGCGGCGGATCTGCATCTAATGTAGATGTGAAATTTTTAAATGAATGCCCTTTTTCTTTTTGGTGTCTCCTTTGTACTTGTAATGCGCCTGTCCTTTTCCAGCAGCGACACTAAAAAGCTGCACATGTGCTTTGGCCGTGTTGTACTAGGTTTCCAGCTCATCTCTCACGGTGCCACTTACCGGGGCTGCGCGCCCGCGACTCACCGTACTCCGTGCCCGCGGCTCGCCGTTCACGTATGGTGCAATAAAACTGACTGGTTCTGATCCTATTTACTCTTCCTGTTTTTATTTAGGAAAAATGTTTTTCAAAATTTTGTCAGTCATGTGATTGTAATATGCAATTGAAAATGGAAGATGACACAAGAACATTACCATGGAATATTAAAAAAATGCAATTCCCAACTAATACACACAGCTGATTAGAGGGTTTTCACGGTACTGCCCCGGGACCACAGTTTGGGAAACTATTGTTTGTGTAACTTGTGTTACAGGTTAGGGTGAACCTGAGTCTGGCACAAAGGGCTACAACACAGTGGCATACAGAGATAACTCACACAGTAACTCCAAACCGCATCTAAAACAAAAGATTTCATATTAATTCATTAATACCTCTAATATTGATTTTTATAGACACACATTGTCATTTTCTGTTACCGTTCAGTAACAGTAAAATGTAAAACTAAAAAGAAGAACCATTAAAGTTGAGAAAGTAAATGTGTGTGACCCCCTCAAAGTCCTTCGTGCTGGAGGCTCGCGGAAACCTTTTTTAACATGTTAGGAACAAACGGTAATGAAAGAATGGGTTTTCCCCGACTCTTGCTTGTGTGTCACTAACGGTTCCGTTTTTTTTTTCTTGTCAACAAAGACTGTGCGCTTTGTGGTTTTCCTGTGTGACAGGAAAGCCTTTTGTAGCTCAGATCAGAGCTGCCTGTGAAGTCCAGGGACAACACAAGTACAAAAATAATATTAATTTTAATAAAAAATAATATTCCTCAGAAGCCACAGTGTGTATCACCTCTCTTTAATTCTGCAGGTGCTCGGCAGTGACATGTTGGAGTTTATACAGTGAGGCCCTCACTCTGTTTTAAACTACTGGTTCTGTACCTGCGTTCTCACACGCAGAAATGTCGTGGCTGTTTGTTGCCACCCTCACCACACTAAACATTGGCAGAGCACAGTGTCTGTCTCTGTCGTTTTCTGGTACAAAGAGAAAGTTCTCCTGGTAGCATTATAGAGTGATTTTCTTACTTTTTAGATAAAGTCTGCGGTTTGCTTCACATAATGTATTTTGGATCATAAAGACAGTACATACAAAATTCACTTAATGGAATTTCCAATTTTGGAAATTTACCAGTTTTTTTTAATTCCTTTATTAAACTTTTTGCTATTAAAAAGGGAATTTGTTCTTTCCATTGCGTGTAAGAACAATTTTTGTAGAACTTCAATGTGTTAATCAGAAATGTCATAACAGTGCTTGAAAAAATGTTAAAAGACGGAGCAGTGCGTTTAGAAGAACCCGCACAGAACCATGAGGCTCTGTCAGTTTGCACAGTTTCCCTGTTTGTTAAAGGGTAAAACCATGATGTGAGACAGATGAGCTGCCCAGTAGGCCTGCTCTACAGTACTGCCACACTGAACACTCCCATGGTAGCCGTTGTATCAAGCTGAAACACAGCTTTGCTGAACATCATTAGGTTTGCAGCTGGAATTGAAAAGTCCTGCAGTAAGAACCCAGCAGGACAAACAAGCTGAGATGGATAAACTCAAACCTGTTTGACAGGTCTGTCGAACACTGTGCCCACTTTACACTCCACTCTCTGTAATGTCCACTTTGTCCGCTGAAATTCATGTTACAATAATCCATTTATCAATTTCAAATCCACGTCTTTAACTTGTTTTTGTAAGTTCCTGTTACATTCAAGTATTGTAGTTTAATTCTCTGTTTAAAAAGTGCATGGATATTCAGCCACATTGTAACTGTTGTCAAATCTGTAAATATGACTGGTAGGAGTTTCACTGTGTCAAAACCTTTTTTGTACCTTTGTGAATTATTTATTTGAGTGTATTGTCTGTGCAGGTGCACTGAGAATGTGAATGAGTTTTTTAATGCTCTCTGTTGTGTAGACCCCCCTGTTCCTGAAGCCATCGGTACGTCACGTGATACTCAAGTGTTCGTTTCTTGTCTTTACTGTGTTCCCTCACACTGTAACAGGATGTACAGACGAATAAAATCACTTGTGTCCCTTTCTTATACCATCTTTACCAAACTCATTCAGAAAAAAATTTAATAAAATTAACTTTGTCCCTGCACCTCTCATAACACAACTTGTACCGTACACAACATCACACACATGCTTTACATTTTAACGTACTGTTTCTCTGGGTTGGGGTGTTTCGACAACATGAATAGGGAGACGCGTGTGAGAAGTTTGTCAGGCTAAGAACACAAAAGATGAGCTCATAATTTTTACAAGCCCACACGTGACAGGGGACCTGTTATTTCCACCTCGAATAATCCAGTCATACACAAACAGCTCGGTGCTTGGGCACGTGACTGTGAATTCTAGCAAGAGTATAATAATTGGTGTTTTCCATCTGGAGCATAATTTGAGAAATTTAATTTTTCTTTTATCTGTTTTGTGCTTTCCAAAAATTCAGAAGTATGCTGTAATATTGTCATAATGTAGACAAATGTATATTTACTTTTGTAAAAGCCTTTTTTTCCTGCTGTTGACAGGGAACTCCCAGATAAATCTGAATTCCTAACAATGTTTGTGTTGAGTTCATAACTGCGATGTAGCTAAAAATAGCCCTACTCTGACGGGGGTGTGTTGAAATCATTCTGCTCAGTTGGGAGGCGGAGGATGTGACTCAGTTTATCTGTTGTGGGCATGTGGGGCAGTCTTGAGAGACGTACCGGCCAGTCCGTCACCCAAGTGCTGGATTTCCACAGCTGTCGGGGGACTCGGAACACAGGAGCTGGCTCGTCATGGCGACCAGACCTCAGCCTGTCAGTCAGGCTAAATCTAGCCTCAGGATGCTGAATGAACACAGGGTGATGCTGGTGGATCTTCTGGAAGACCACATCAGCTCTCTCATGGAACGGCTACTTCTGCAGGGGATCTTCACCAGGGATGACCGAGAGGAAGCAATCTACGAGGGGGGTCCTCGCTCGCAGGTCCGCAAGACGCTGGACATCCTCAGCTGCAAGGGGGAAGAGTCAGCGACAGAGTTCCTACTGTGGTGCAACCAGCTGCAGGACAGGGGGCCGGGGTGCACCTACAGAGCAGCAGGACAGCCACAGTCAGAGAGTAAGGCATTTATCCCAAAGCCTTCCACACAGGCAGCTGCACGTTTTAATCACATGAAAGGTTTAGGTGCAGATTTTCCAGTCTGCACAATTGAAGAACAGTTATGTATGTGAAGTTGTTTTCATTTTCTCGTTTCTAACTAAAATAAGAGCTGATGCCTGTTTTACATCCAGAGGAACTTTTACGTTCTCTAACATGTAAACCCAGATTTTAGTGCTACATATATGGTTTCAGAATAACAGGATAAAACAGCGGTACCTTCCTGAGATTTAGACCTTGAAAACAAGAGAATGTCTAATTAAGTATAAGCAACAGTTGTGAAGGAAGAAGGTTTGGGCCCATCTTGATGATGTGGCTAATGTAATCAACACTGTTCGTTCTGTTGTAGAGTACCGCAAAGCGATCAAGAAGCACAGACAGACACTAAAACGAAGGAGTGAGTTCATGCTGTACTACAACACACGACACGGGGAGAAAATCCTCTTCTCTGAACATTACATTAACCTCTTGCTCGTAAAAGGCCACCGTAGCCTTGAGCTCAAAAAGCACGAGTTTGTGGCTTTTGGGCAGCAGAGAATATCTCTGCAGCGACATGCAGTGGAGCAAAGGGTCATCAAACCAGCCGAGCTGTTCATGACCACAGCTTCTAACCGGCCCACTAAGAAGGTTCTCGTGACCGGCGTGGCTGGCATTGGCAAAACCGTCCTGGTCCAGAAAATCCTCAGTGACTTTGGGAATGACAAGGCACATTTGAACTTTGACTTTGTGATCCATTTGAGCTTCCGGGACGTCAACTTAATCGATCAGCCGATGAGTCTCCGTGACTTGCTACTGCGGAAGAACGGCCACCTCGTTGGAGAGATGGACGCTATCCTCTCCAACGAGGAGAAGCTCTTGATCGTGCTGGATGGCTTTGATGAGTTCAAGCATTACCGGGAGTGTGAACTCGATGAGTTTGTGACAGAGCCTGACCAAGAGAGCGAGGTGGTAAAGGTGCTGTCCAGCCTCATGCAGGGTGAGCTCCTTCCAGAAGCATCGGTCCTGCTCACCAGCCGGCCCACTGCCATCAGCTACATCCCTGTTGGCTGTATCGACTCCTTCGTGCTCCTTACTGGCTTCTCCATGGCCGAAATCGAGGACTTCTTTTTCCGCTACTTCGCAGATGAGGCTCTGGCACTGAGATTGTTTCAGTTTGTCAAGCGTAACGACCTGCTGCTCACCCTCTGTTATATACCTGCTTTTTGCTACATAGTGTGCAACGTTCTCGGGGGCACCAACGGCTTTTCAAGTGACGGCCCTCGGACGATGACGGACATCTACACACAATATCTGGTTGCCTTGCTGCAGTCTCACTCACGGGCCAGTTTGGGTTCACCTGACGTAATCCCCAAGGGGCTGCAGGAGATGACGGAGACGGTTCTCAGCATGGGTAAACTGGCCTATAAAAAACTTCTGAGCCACGAGACACTGTTTTACGGAAACAGTGCTGAGGTACAGAGGCTGACAAGCTCTGGCATAGTCAGCACCTTCCTGGACAAGACATCAGCACAGGAGCCTGGCTATACAGAGGATGTGTACTCATTCGCACACTTCACAACTCAGGAGTTCTTTGCAGCTCTCTACTATGCCCTGGAGGACCAGCCTTCACCAGATGTTCTTGATCCTGCCTCTGATAGGCAGGAGACCGGGTTAGGGTACCTGGACCTGTTTCGGCGCTTTCTGTCTGGCCTGCTGGCTGAGCGGAACTGGAGCCTTCTCTCACGACATCTGGTGGTGAAGAGAAGCTCACAGGCAGACGTGTACCTGCCGCGCCTGCTGAAAGACATTGAGAGCTTGTGTGAAAGTGGGGCCCACATCCTTAATCACTTACACTGCTTCTTTGAGCAGCAGAATGCGTCACTTATCCAGCAGATCCACCCAAACAAGTTGTGTGTGAATGTCAGTAACGACACCTTGTCCCCAATGGATTACACGGCGTTACGGCACTTCCTGGACCTCGTGGAAGGTGAGATATTCGAGCTGGACCTGACGGGGACCAATGTCAATGCAGAGTCTTTGAGGGACCTGATGACACACCTGCTCAGGTGTGAGAGGCTCTGGTGAGTTAATGCTCAAGCTAAGAGTACCAGTGTGATGAGACAGGGCTGAAAAAGACAAGTCATCTTTGTGTCTCATGTCTACACGGTAAAAGTGTGAAGTATATGAGCATCGTGTTTATGTTTCAGGCTTGGAGAGAACAGCCTAGACACTGCGGCGGTCTGTGTTCTCGCTGAGTTACTGGAGAACACACAAAACCTCCAGATACTCGGGTGAGGGCTGAATTCCTGCTCTTGCTGAGTGTGTTGATTTTTGGTTACTGATATGTTGCCCATGAAACACTTCATAGGTCTTTCTAAATTAAAACTGTACTTGAAACAACAGTGATTGTGTAGTACATCTACTGAACAATATATTGATATTCCTAAGTTCATTTTCAGTTGCAGGTGCTTATACATGTGTGGTTCACGTGTGTGCATGGGGGGATGGGGGGTGCTGCAGCGTTTTATCCCAGGTAACATACGGGGCACGGGGGATGGCAGGCCTGGCAGCCCAACACTAGAACACGTGTGTTCATGCTATGGGCAATTTAAACTCACCTGTTCACCTGAAAATTTGCTGTTCAGGTTTTGATATTGTACTGTTTTTGTAATATTTTATTGTACAAGATTTTGTCAATAAATACAGTGTTATATATCCTACCTCCGTACACTCTTGTTTATCCATGGATAACCATGTGCTCTGTTTAGCCTGGGCTGGACCGATTTAGGTGATGAAGAATTTCTGATTTTATCCAAAGCTATGAAAACTAATCAGACACTTGAGTCAATATGGTAAGTGTGTCCATGTTTAATAATTGTTATATTTTTAAGATGAACTTTTAAAAGGTTCTGTTCAGCTCAAAACACCCAGAATGTCTTGAAACTGAATGTAAAAGGAAACCCGACCGGCGTGGTTTATTCTTCCACATTAGGATTTTTCTGTTTTATAAAATGAAGTCTGTCTGCCTTTGTGGCTTAATGTCCTCTGTTTTGTGCTCACAGGATGGAAGGGAACCAGCTAACTTATGAAGGCCTTGCTGTGCTTGCTGACCCCACATCATGTCTTTCCCTCCAGAAAGTTGTGTAAGTAAATTGGATTTACATTTTCACCCACCGCCTGACTCCTTTATAGTCAGATAAGTGATACAAAGTGACATTGTTGTTTCGGAACTATCAACAACGCAAGCATGTTGTGTTCAAACCTCGTTATTGTTTAGTCTTTCGGCTGAGTCTATGGACCATATTTTTGTGGCCTTCGTCCGGTAAAGCATCAAGGTGATGTTAAAGGGACAGGTGAAACATACACTTGAGAAAAGTGCTTCCCCTGCAGTGCGATTTGGAACAATGTCAGCCAGGATGAAGCGGACACTCTCAACCGTGACTCCTTGCGCTTCGTGGTGAGCTTCACGGAAGATGACATGTGGGAGGGGTGGTGCACGTGGGTGCTGCAGAGGTGCGAGGTCAGCACCGACGAACAGCTGGTGAGGATCCTCCGCAAGGTCTGCAATGTCTCTGCCCATCAAGTCAGAGTGGGCTGGCTGCAGGCTTTCTACAGGAACCTGGGCCAGCTGATTAAGGCCAGGATCCAGCAGAGCTCAGAGGAAGACACCCGACGCAAGCTGGCGAAGTTTGAGCAAATGCTAACCTTGTGACAGGCCACATTTACTAGAAAATGATTAAGCTGCGCCCCGCCCAGGGCATCCCCTGCCCTGTGCCCTGTGCTTCCTGGGATGGGCATCAGGCTTCCTGCTGCCCTGTATTCGGTAAGGCGGTACAACGAATGGATGCATGGATGGATGGTTAGACTGCCTGGTGCTCTATAAATTGGAGTGAAACATAATTGCAGTTGGTAGGTTCTGTATATTAACATTATGTCTATAATGTTTATTTAAGACATAAGAAAAACAATGCATATATCTTTTGGGGTTCTTTCAAAAATATTATTGCCACCAATATTTTTCAGGTAAGTTATTTTTTTTTAACATTCTACACTGTAAAAAATTATCTCAGCTCTAAACAGACACACATTTTTTCAAGTTTGATAAAAATCTCCAAATGTTACAGGGGTGACATTCCCCTTACATTAATGAAGATGAAGGGAAAAAAATATTATTAAAGAAAAAACGACATATTGAAAAGCAGATAACAGAAATCCTTTAAGCTGAGATGACTGTGAAATTCTATGCTTTCATATCAAGCCTTCAGGTGATGTGTTGCAATCAGCCAGTCGTGTAACAAGCAACATTGCTGAAATGTCAAGCTATTGTGAAAGATGACGATGTTCTTCTAAGCATGTCAGTTACGACTGCCAGTCCTACAACATGGTCATTTTTAAAACTTATTTGCACTGATCACGACTGTCCAATGGTGAAACAGACAACGTCCGAGGCTGTTGGATTTCAGTGTTACTACTGCATTATAACTACTGCCTGCTGTCATTTTTTTTTCTTTTTCAGTTTGTAATTACATGTAATTTCCAACACGTGCATGTCGGTACAAACATATTTAGGTAACACTGCTATGCAGTGACAAAGCGACCGACTTACTAAACTGAAGAAGCCTTTTGGTAAAAGGTGAAATGTTTCTGCGTAAACGAGAAAGTAAGTCCAGCTGACATGACTAAACTTCCAGATGCTAAAATTAAGTTTTCCCCAGTTGCAATATTCCTGTTTGGCCAGAAGAGGGCAGGAAAATCTTATCATCTGTCCCACATTCTAAATAACACATACTAATGTTTTGTAGGAAGAAATACCTTTTATAATTCATATATGCTATAAAAATATCAAGTTGAATGAATATCGTGTTTTCAGTAGATACGTTATCTGATCTGCTATTTGCACTTAATTTTACTTACACAAAGGAATACGATATACCGTTTAAGTTATTCGAAAGGTTGTTATAAATATTGGCGGTGAACTGTGCTTTTCTAGGGTTTACACAATAAGAAATGAGCTTCCTCATGAAACTGTAAGTAGTAGGAAATAAAGTGGCATGGTGTTTTTTGTGTGTGTTTTAGTTTGACCTATTTCAGCCTTCTGTTCTTCAAAAGGAGCCCTGTGTACTTAACATACCCATAGATTAGTTGAAACAAACACTATGTAGGCAGATTATCCCCGATTGCCTTTTTTTTCCACACTGACGTGTTTTGTTTAATATTGCTCATTACACTTGTATATATGTATGTTTTGTGTTGTGTTGTTTGTTGTAGACTGTTAAACAGAATTGCTCATCTCGGATAAATAAAGTTGTCTGAATTCGAATCTAGTCTGCTTCTGTCTTCAGTCTGAACTGTGTTCAGCTCATGGTGCTCATCTCACGGTGTTCACTTTGATACTGTTACCTATTTAATACAACTATGCATATGGACCGCGTGTAACACGCCATCGGTGTGCGACACGTTATCGGTGTTATACACGTCATCGGTGTGCGACAGACAAAACTGCTCCTACAAACGTCTGAATGAGCGAGTGTTTCACTGTACCCTGAGTGATACGTTTTATATGTTCATTTTCAAACATGAAAGCTTGATGATATAATTATGTTAAATAACATCGGTGCTTATGTAAGTACCTCATTACTTGGAGATATCGACCCAGTAGTTAGTTTTGGTTGGATTTCCACACACACGTGAAAGTTCCAGAAAGTCTTCTGTATTTTTTAGGTGCAGTTAATAACAAGGTAAGTTGTCTCTATAGTTGTATTTGGTGTTTTGCTTCTTGTACTGACACTTGTTCAGTGATACCAGTGATTAACCTGCAAGTTTCGTCGTTTCTAACTAGGTAACCTTCTGGGTGTTTAGCCAGTTAGTGAATGTGTTGTTGAAGTGTAGGTCTGTACAAATAATAATATATCTGAGAACGAAGAAATCTTTACACTGGCAGAACTAGTCATAAACGAGGAGCCTGCGTTTGCGACACTGTTAGTTCTTGACATGAATAACCTAGATAGTAACTTATTTGACTGGGCGATTTCCTGTAGGTCTAAGTTAACCAGCTGCGGTACATAAAACTTTTATTTTAAGACACAACTGCTCGATCTGTGTAAAGGCAAAAGAGCTCTGTGATTTAGAACTTAGTTCTTACAAAAGTGTCTTTCACGTATGTGTTTGAACAGTCACACTTTAGTGGACAGCTTGTACCCGTTTGGGTAAACTGTATAGGTTTGTTGATTTGAAGTGGTGTTTTGTGCAGTAGAGTCTCTCCAGACCAAGATGATGATTGATTCTGATAAGAATCCCGTCGGAAGTGACCCCACGGTGAACGTCATGGACGAGAAGAAGGTGGAGAGTGAGAAGAAGAAGAAGAAACGTTCGAGGGTGAAGCAGCTGCTGGCTGATGTGAAGAAGCAGGTGGAGTTCTGGTTCGGGGACGTGAACCTTCACAAGGACCTCTTCCTCAGGCAGCTGCTGGAGCAGTCCAGAGATGGATGTGAGTGTGTGTGTGTGTGCGCGCGCGCATCTGTCTGTTTGTATGTGAGTGAAGAATAATGGGCAGTTTGGGCCTGCCATGACACATGCAGTATGTGATGTAATTTTTGGTGCATGTAAGGAAAACGATTAATATTTAACTACGTTTTGTGATGGCACAGATTAAATGCAAGTTTTCTCTGTGCTCTCAGTGGCAGTGTTTGAAAAGCGCAATGTATCTTGTTACAATATGATGAAATGTGTGTTTTTTCCCCCATAGATATTGATATTTCTGTATTGACTACTTTTAACCGGATGAAAAAGATGACTGCTGATATCAAGCTCATCGCGAGGGCCCTGAAAAACTCGTGTGTTGTAGAGGTGAGCTAATGTCGGAGCACTATCCCGTTAACGCCAGGGCACTGTGTTTCCATTTCATTTACAGTCTCCCTTTCACATTCTTGTGGGTTAGGGGTAACAGTCCCCCAAATACCAAACTGTCCCCCTCCCCCCCACCGACCTTTGCCTCAAGCAGTAACAGTTTGCTAGCCTGACATAACATAAAAGTGTATTTATTACCAATTTGTACACAAACAACGCTGTAACACACTCACGCACTTTCCAATACAAAACATATGTAGCAATTCCACCTTCTGTGTCAGTGTTCACACACCTCCCCTTAGGAACACCGTCAATCATCACACACTTCCCCTTATGAACATTGTCAGTCATCACACACTTCCCCTTAGGAACCGTGTCAGTCATCACACACTTCCCCTTAGGAACCGTGTCAGTCATCACACACTTCCCCTTATGAACACTTTCAGATGCACTATGTTTTGCACCCATTGTTAAAAGTCAGCGTTTAAAAGTTACTGCCAGAAATGTGAGATTCCGCGGTGAGGTTTGTGAACAGAGCACCCCACACTCCTCCGTAAGCATTCCTGAAAGGTAAAGCCCTGACTCGAGTGACACGCTTTTTATTTTAGGTGAACTTGGAAGGAACCAAACTTCGTCGGCGGCACCCCCTAGGAGAGGACCCCAAAAATGTGGATGAGCGCACTGTTTATGTGGTAAACTTATTTCTAACTTTGTCTCATTTTTGTACATGCTTTTTGGGCACCTGCTATGAAAGTTCCTTAGTGCCTCATTTTATACACATATAATGTGTGTGCATGTGTATACGTGTGTGTGTGTGTGTGTGTGTGTGTATATATATTTGTGTGTG
>JABJVR010001232.1:0-19574 GCA_025773905.1 Chitala chitala
GTATGGTTTAGCATGCCATTTAGCGTATGGTTTAGCATGCCATTTAGCGTATGGTTTAGCATGCCATTTAGCGTATGCTATAGCGTATGGTTTAGCATGCCTTTTAGCGCATGCTATAGCGTATGGTTTAGCATGCCATTTAGCGTATGGTTTAGCATGCCATTTAGCGTATGGTTTAGCATGCCATTTAGCGTATGCTGTAGCGTATGGTTTAGCATGACATTTAGCGTATGGTTTAGCAGGCCATTTAGCGTATGCTGTAGCGTGAGGTTTAGCGTGCCGTTTAGCGTACGCTTTAGCGTGCCGTTTAGCTTAGATGGCTTATCAGTCAACACAATGACTTCTGGATTGGTCATTTCATGTGCCTCTTGTAGGCAGCACTCTAATCCAATGAGAGAGTTGGATGTGCTTTCTGTTAGCATTGTGACATTTTTGTATTTAAACGCTCATTTATGTTTAATTGGTGATTATGTGGTTGCCTCAGCATGTGTTCTTTAAGTTTATTTCAGCTTGGTTTGATAAGAAAGCCCAAGGGTGACCAGGAGCCTAAGTGGTGAAGACCAGCCAGTGTCTTGACTGCGACCTTCTGACAGTATTGACCTGCTGAAAGTACAAGCATCATCTCTGTTTAATCGTCAGGGTTTTGCATGCTGTTTAATCTTCTGCTGCAGTATTAGCAAATGCCATTCGAACCTGATTTTCGTCTGCCTGCTGATGTGGTGCTGGTTCTGTCCGGACCTGAACACCTTCAGTGATGATGCTAACATGCTGACATTTACCTGACTGTCCTCTCTGCTTTCGCTGTACTGACTCAGGGGAAAAGTCCCAACTTCCAGGCAGCCGTCTCTGGTGAAATTAAATATTTCATGTATAATTTAAGAAGCGTGGAAGCGGACAACGTAATTTACTGACCAATTACCCCTAATAAAACATCCAGCCTTTATTTAATGAGAGCTTTAGTTGATTTAATTACATCTGTTCATTTACACCCTGCCGTTGGCTTCTTTGTGGAGATGACCAAAATGAGAAAGTAATTTAAAAAGAAAAAAAAGTGAACAGTATTATGGGTAAGAGAACTCGTCTCTAAGCACTCAGTACAATGATCTGTGAAAGGCTGTGTCAAAATGATATTCAAGAAGAACATAATGAAAGCAAGCAGCTATTTGAAATCTGATTATGTGCTTTTGAAAATGATTTTTTGAACAGCAGCCTGGTGGCAGGTAGAATGTCTGACTGGGATGTACAAGTCTCTTGGTTTGAATCTCAACTCATCCACTAGGCGTGTCCTTGAGCAAGGCACTCGAACACTAGCTCCCCAGGCTCCGCATGTGGCTGCTTACAGGGAATGGGTTAAATCATCATCATCACCGTAGGTGTCCCAAGCACGTTGCACCACTTGTCGCTGCTCCTTCCTGTCCGCAGCCTGTTGACTAGGTTGTTGTAAGCTCGTGTTGCACCGCTGCATCAGATTGTCCACCCATTCTTGATACTTATCATTCTTCGATCACCCATTCGGCAGATGTGGCCAAACAGCTGCAGATTCCTCTGAATAACTTTCTGCTGCCAAATCTCACACAACTGAAAACTTTTCTAAAAATCCTCACAGGTTACTCGTGTCCATCGTACTGAAAGCACTTTCCTGTAACAATTTAATTCAAATGCTACAATTTTTCTCTCACGTTTCTTGGATATGACCCACATTTCACATGCATATAAGAAACTGCAGAACACACACGTTCAGAGAATGCTTCTTTGTTTGAAGGCTGATGGCTTTGTTAAATGCAGGCAGCAAATTTTGTTGTAACATACATACATCTGCTCAATCACAATAAACTTTTCTGTTATTACTGACGTCATGGCCAACCTTTCTTTATGATCTGACCCTTCTCAAGCCCCTGTGCAAGTGGCAAAGTGGGTAAAGAACTGTACATGTAACATCAAGTATTTGGATTCATATTCCAGGACATGGTGTGTTCTGCTATTTCTCTGTACTTCGGCCCACTGGAGGAACAGAAGAGGTTAACCCAACAAAGTACCTGGATTCATGGGTTAGGACATAGATTTTTAACCAGTCGGTTGTCAGTTCAAGTGCAATGAGGGTCCTGTAGTGTAACCCATGAGTAGAGAAGGCAACCTGAACTTCTGTTCACAATGAATCAGCTGGTATGAATAAGCAAAACATTTTGCTTGGAATGGACTTCAGGTGTACTGGGATGTTAATAATGATATTAATGCAAAAGTAAGAGGCAAGCAGACAGCACAGAGAGATGGCCGAAACGTTTGTCCTAGGAAAAATAATGTTTAAAATTTTTTGGTGGACTCCATTAACAGGGGACACAGCATGGTCCCTGATCATCTCCTTCTTGGACATTTTGATGGTGCTGGCCTGTTTCCACCACTTGAGCTCACAGTCCAGGTGTCCATCCTCACTTATCTGCCCCTGTATGGTGTGCTCTGTTCCTGGCACTGTCTACTTCGCTGTGACGCGGAGTGCCATTTGGATGCTCTGGTTCAGCACGTTTTGGGGTGGAGAGGTGTTTTTTGCCTCATCAGTAGGAAGTTGACCAACGTACCAGGACTTCACATTGGAGTACTGCAGGTGAATATTCCAGGAGACTACATGTAGTACCTTTGAACTTGATGAATTCAGGTGTTAATGTGTCCCTGGTGCATGTTCTGTGTCCCCCCACCCATGTAACTGAGTGATGCATAACTAAATATAGCAGGACTGTGACTCTGTGGCGCGGTGGTCGGCAGCACGGTGACTCTGTGGCGCGGTGGTCGGCAGCACGGTGACTCTGTGGCGCGGTGGTCGGCAGGACTGTGACTTGTGCTGTTGGACTGGCCCAGCACTACCAGCCTGTGTTCTGTCGCTGATCCCGTTTTAATCTGCTCACAAAGTGTCCCTGACACTGCAGAAATCTGGGGTACCCTCAGTACAGTGTTCACAGTAGACTGAGTGTTGGCATGGCAACGATAAGCCCCTGACCTCGTGTGTCCTCATAACCATTCTGAGCTTGTGGATCCACACAGCTGGCCTTGTCTGCTTCAACTCTCTCTCTTCTGACTGCAACTTGAGGGTGTTCAGCTGTTAGCGGTAGGAGGACAATTTAAAAGTGCTCATTTGGTATGTAGAGGCTGATAAATGGTGGACACACATCACTCATTTGTCATGATTTAGTTCAGAAGACTGCTTTGGCTTTTGCTAACAACATTATTAGAAACGACTTTAAAGTACATCTGGTGAAGTCTGTTAAAATTGTGTATTTTTATAAATCCAGGTGACTAAATCAGTTGGCCTTGTGTCAACAACAACCTGGCTCCGTTTCCTACATCAGGGTCAGTGACAGGATGAAGGCTGTATTGCACAAATCTATAAATAGAATGTCCATTAAAAAAGCTTTGTAATTCTGCAGGTCTGAACATCACCGTGATGGCTATGGACTCTACCACTCTTTAATGTGGTGCTTAGGAACTTTAGTCTGAAATTAGTCCCGAGCGATCGACAGTGGTTTTAGCACTTAGCCACATCTTGCCAGTGAAAGGGTTGGCTATCGGGAACATCGCTCTGGTTTAACTGGAGCTGTGTTTTTCTGCTTGCAGAGGTAACGAGAGCTCCTGGTAAACAGTGGCCTTGTTCTCTAGCCAAAAGTGGGGGAGAACTGGGCACTCTGTCCTGGGGTGTCTTATATCTGTGGAAATCTGATTCTCAGTTTGACGCCCGTGCTGGACAGATCGCTTTCCCATAATGCATCAGTATAAACAGGCAGGAGTGGGGGCATCACATTGCACTTTTTTCCCTTCTGCTGTCAGTAACGAGAGATGTCCAGGTGCGAACACAAGCTTGTACATGACGTGTTTGTGCTTTCTCACCTGTTTGCTGGATAGCGCGCACCTTCCCAACGCTGAGGCGAGAAGCTCAGTTGCTCCTGGGCTCTGCACAAGCTCGTGTTAGATAACACACACTAACCCTTTCTGATCACACTATGGCAAGTGCAGACTTACGGTTGGAATTAAAGTTGCTTTCTGTTGAAGGTTTTGATTTCTAACCAATATGAACTAGCGTTGACATCAGCAGAAATGGAGATGGTAGAAATGTTTTATTTCACTGCGTCAGTTGACTAGATGGAATCGTAAGTGCGGGTTTATTCAAATCCGGTGCTGTATGACAGAAAAAGATCTACGCACGGATTCACAAATTTTTCTTTGGTCGTGAAGTACCTGAAAGGGCAGATATGGTAAACTGTTTGTTCTTGATCCTCCAGTGAGCCCCTTAAGGTTTTTCTATAGGAAGTCCTGTGTTGTTTAGAGTCTAAATGGTTTGATTGAGAACGTCTCCCCCTGCACCTTATCGGTGTATTTGAGTCCTGACTGAGCACCTGGTCACCTGTTTTGTTGGTACAGATGAGGCGCATGGCATGGCGTTAGAGCTCATACCTTATTGTCGCTGTGTGGATCAACCGTGGAAGGTTTAACACCCGTGCCCCGTGGTGAGGGACTTCAGGTCCTGTGTTGAAGGTTTGGTTCCTTGGTCCGTCACCCAGTGATGGACAGGTGCAGAAGTGCCCCCTTCCATGTAATGAGAGGTATTAAGTGGGCTTATATGGACTGCTGTGTCTGATGCATGCTCTCTGATGGGTCTTTGGCCAAGTCCTCCTGGGTGCCTGTGACCCCAGTCCAGTGGCTGGAATGTCCCCAGTGTCCCTAATGGCCTGGTCCCCTCCCTCAGCTTTCTTGGAAAGCCAAGCAGATCTAGTTACAGCTCACTGAATTAGCCTGTCACAAAATGTTCTCAGAAGATCACATGACATGTCCTCACACTGGGGTGCACCTACATGATAACGGTTCACTAATTTTCGCTTCTGTACGTTTTAAAGGTGCTGCGATATCAGTAATATTGGGGTTTTGTCTTGTTGTAAAGACCTTAATTTAGTTTGGTAAAATCTTGGAAACACGTTATGTAAACAGCAGCTGAACAAACACAAACAATGAAAACAATCAAAAATTTTAAATATCAAAGCAGATGTACAACTGTGACAGCGTATGGCAAATTACGGCCAAAATTAAGTGCACAGTGGACAGAACGTTCAGGTGTGCTGCCATGTACCATGATGTACGACTCGGAGCATCCTAGTGGAAATGGCTTATGCGAATGGCATGCTCACCTACACCGTGGCCCCATGTGTCAGTGAAGCACAGATTGTGCCAGCATTGCATTGCTGCCTTTTCTGAAGAAGACCATCATGTTGCTCTCAATAGATTGTTTTTCTTCCTAAACTAGTTTGTATCCATGAGACAGTAGTACAGTGGGGTGGGCCTGTTAGTGGTGAGAGATGGCTCTTGGAAGGGCTTTTACAGCTGATGCTGTTGACTGTTTACAAAAAGCTGTGGAAGGCCTTGCCCCACTGATTGGCTCCTAATTGATAGCTGAATAATGATGATTGAGTGATTAAAACTGCATTTCCCAGCAGTGTGCTCCTTTCAAACACATTCTGCACTCTCACACTCTTGGAATCTCTGGCACCCCAGGAGTGAAACAGTTGTTGCCGCTTCAGTGTGACGTTGTTTTTGTAGTGTGTCTGTGTGGTTTTTGTTTGTTTGTTCCCCCCTTCCCCCCTTTCTTTCTGAGGCCCGCGTGGTTAGGGCTGTATTTAGTCTCGTGCTTCTGAAGTGCCTCTCACTTTGACTCATTTTCACATGTGAACATTTCTGACATACTAAATCGATTTTAGCATTGCTTATGGGTGTATTAGCATCACCAGTCTCAAGGATTGAACTAGGGTAAAGTCTATCGATTAATTTTATTTATTTATTTATTTATTTATTTTTGGAGTTAAATCAGATGGGCTGCCAACTTACTGGAGAGTGTGTGCTTCTCTGTTTCACTGGCTTTCTGGTCATGATTCTGGATTTTTAAATGTTATGGTCTGTCCAGACTATATTGGGTCAGTGCTGTTTAGATCATATGATTATTTGAAAGGCTAATCAAAAATGGTTCTAGTCGCATGCTTCGGGCACTGAATGAGGCCAGCCCTCACAGAAGACATGTCATCATTCCAGGCCTGTTTGTTCCTCTTATTGCATTTCAGACTCTCAAAAGGTTCCTGTCAGTCTGCAGATGGATTCTAGGAAATACTGGTGTTGGTTTATGTTACTAGGCTGATGGTTGGAGATGTTTTCTGACTGGAGGTTTGGAATTTTGTGGAGAACACTCCACTCCAAGTGAAAATATGAACTTGAACTAAAAATATTATAACTGTCAGTAATTAAAAGGCTCTGCCCTCATGTCTGTATGTGGGCTCTGTTGCTGTTTACCGCTTTTACTTACAGGAGAATGTGTTTCTCAGTCTTTCTGCTTGTGAAGCAACCTTATTTTACTGTGCTGTTAATGTATGTGGTGCTGCCATGCTAAAGGGTAAAGTGTGTGCGTGTGTGTGTGTGTGTGTGTGTGTGTGTGTGTGTGTGTGTGAGTGAAAGGGGACAGCTTAGGGCTGTCTTCTCTTTGAGCTGCTGTGGAATTCACCAATGTCTGTTCTTGTTCCACGTAAACAGTGCCATGATTTTATTTTTTGTTTTCTGCCCAGTATGTTACTGCATAAGGAAGCTGCTCACACCCAGAGTCCAACTGCATGAGTGTCAATATCACAGCCTTACCCGTGTTTCCTTCTTTGTGTTGTTTCAAGAAAAAACTGGTGATATGCTTTTACTCACAGACACCCACAAACTCCAAATAAACATCTTTTTGATATTTCTTGTTAGACAGTTAGTACTCCTGAGTACTTATGTTCTGCGTTTCCATTCTGTAGAGCCATGTGGAACCCACCGGACGTTGATGGAGGCCAGTTTGGTCATGTGACTGCACGGATGGAGACCACTCCGGGTTTTGGGACCCCCAGCATCTCTATGTCCCAGCAGCAGATGCCCAAAAAGTTTGCCCCGGTGGTCGCCCCCAAACCCAAGTTCAACCCCTACAAATCAGTCGCCGAGTCTTCACAGCTGGGGGCAGCAGGTAGGTCAGATCCTCAAGACCCACTGAGAAGCGTCTGTGCTTTAGAGAAGAAATGGCTCATCAGGACACTTAGGCCCTGAGCAGGGACTTCGACTGCATTTCACACTTGCACGTGGCGTGACTCAATGGGGACCATGGATGTTGGTAAGAACTTTGCGGTACAGTAATTGTCACCAGGAATCCACAGTGGCCTTGTTAGCTTTTCTCCCACCTATTGCAGTTATTTCCAAAAGCCTTTGACTTTTAGCTACTGTGCCTGGTGTGAACTAATTGCAAATTTAAAGTATGAATCCTGCCTTTTTTAAGGTAATGTGTTCTTGTACTTGTGGCTTGGTGACAAGAGCTGCAGCGGTCCTTCCCTACAGAGTTCTGAGTGAAATCCTGAGCTACACTGGGGTGAGGGGAATTTGTCCTCCAGTCATGGTATAATCTTTCCTGTGAATGTTTTGCTTTTGAAAGCAGAGGTGACTGATGGATTACGGTCTGGGCCTGTGTTGTTTCAGTAGAGCTGTGTTTTCAGTTTACTGTTTAGATGGTGGTGTGAGGATGGGTCATGCCTCACTGGCTGGACGGTGGGGCACTAGATACTCCTCTGTCGCCCCACAGACCTGGCCAACGCTATGAAAATGGACCTCAGATGCATAATCCGGTCCTGCAAATAGAAAGTGCAGCAGAGTTGGCTCCGCATGTTTGTGTCGTATTGCGTGTTGGAAACCCTGAGGAACACGCTTCTTGTTTCATGTCATGCCTCATGTCTGCCAGACAGAATTTCATGTCCACATAGTGAGAAACATGACAAGTTTCCTGCATATTTCTGTGATGTAATCATCTGTGACCTGATTATTTATTTTTTATTTTGCAAAAATAATATTTTTTTCTTGGAACTGTTCAGTGTGTTTGGCACTGATTTACTGGTGGCTGTTCCCATTTCAGGTAGATTAACATGTGAAAGCAGGGTGAGTTGGCTAGGTGCTCCAGGTGCTTTAGGAACATGGCAGGTGGAAGATAGCTGCATGTCTTCACCAAGGAGTTCTTGTTTTGTCATGAACTCACAAGTCATGTATTCCTGCTTGTTCTTTAACCCTGCTTGCTTCCTGCCAGAGTATCCTGACCAGGGGGTCCGTGAAGGGACCGGGAAGACACTTCAAAGCTCTTGGCAAAGAGCTCTTTGCTGCTGAAGGAGTTTTCTTGTTACCAGGTTACTCGAGGTCCTGTACTGCATCTGCTGAAGATTTCTTATTAGTAGTTGTCAAACAAACAACATATTAAATATTTATTAATAAATTAGTTGGGTGCTGTTTTGATTTTTTTTTTTTCTTTCGTATTTTTTTTGGTGTAAAAAATTTTAATAAAATAAAAAAAAAAAAAAAAAAAAAAAAAGCCGACTGTATATTAATCTTGTCTTGAGGTGACTGTCGCTTGCATTCTTGTTAAACCATGCTAAACCTTGTTAAACCATGCTAAACCTTGTTAAACCATACTAAACAAGTGATTCACAAATTGTACGCGGTCCTGCTATAATTCCTCTTCCTCTGGCTAAATTTTGGCCCATATTTGAAAGTATTCAGCTCAGCAAGGAGTTTTAAAATATATTTAATTTAAAGTTTGCATTGAATGATTTTGTTTTTTGAAATCTGGACATTAAGGCTCTTGGACACAAAGCCAGTGAAGTCCAGATTCACCCTGGTGTTCTGTGTGTAGTAGAGGTTCAGAGCTTATTCATGGGGCAGAAGAACATCTGTGTTGGATGGTAAAGTTGTTAAGTACCAGGGCCTACACTTTACAAGACTAGTCAGGAACCTTTTTTTTTTTTTTTTTTTTAGTGAAAGGGATTTGAATTTTTTTTCCAGTTTTAATACACTCTTACATAGTATTGCTTTCCTTGATCTTAACTGCAACATAAATTCTTTGGATAAACTTTCAGTGCTTTTCAGTTCAGAAAGCTGAATTGTCCAGTGTGGCCTGCCGGAGTTGCAGTGTTTATATGGTGTGTACTTGTGTTCAGCTTCCAAAGAGCTGTTTGTTGTGTAATTTACTGTCAAACCAAAACCTGCGTTCTGTACGAGAAAACAAGTTACTCTGTTCAGCATATGTTGTGTCTGTATCAGGCTGTTACCTCAGAGCATCTGTTACTTCTCACTTTTCAACACAGTAATTTTCCTAATCACCGTGGTAACCTGAGTTTTTGCTTCACAATGAAGTACCTTTTATGTTTAGTTGAATTCAGTGTATTTTTTACTGCAAACTATAGTTGCCTCTCAATTTGTTAATTTAGGGAAAAAGTACTTTCACACTGAGCCCTGTTCCTGACGCCAGTCGTGCTTTGGCTTGTGAGCGTTTTCAGTGCACGCCATGTCACGAAACAGCACCCCCTAGTGTGTGGCATTCTGGGTATTCCTGACATGTCACGCCATGAGTTTGTGTCACGTTCCTGAAGATTGAGTTTAGGAGATCAACACAGTACAATGGGATGTTTGTAGATATGCATTTGGGAGGCTTTCACGGAATTTCCTGGATATGTTTTTATATAAAAATTTTATATATAAATATTTATTAAAATGACCAGTGAAGTTAAATTAAAGGATGGATTCTGATATGGCCCTGTGTTAATCTGCAGTTTGTTTAATGGATGTATAATGGTGATTGTAATGGGTGTGTGTGTGTGTGTGTGTGTGTGTGTGTGTGTGTGTGTGTGTGCGCACATACACAGAAGTCATATATATTTGTGTGTGTGTGTGCATGCACATCTGTGTTTCTGCATACACACAGGTCACATGTATGTGTGTGCGCATGTGTGAGGAGCAGAGTCTGAAAGCGGAGAGTTTTTGCCAAACTCAAATTATTATTCTATACAAAGGATCAGTGGGACTGCACTGCGTCGCCTGTCCACATCAGAAGGCGTGGCTGCGTCGCCTGTCTAAATCAGAAGGCGTGGCTGCTTCGCCTGTCAACGTTGCAGGTTCACAGCAGCAAGCTCAAAGAAATCCAGAGAGAGCAGTTTGGGGTGTGTGGGGGGAGATGGCTGACACGTACTCGTGCCCCCTTTAGCCAAGCGGAACGGGCCAACTCTCACCACGCACATGCACTGCCCCCCCGCCCCAACCCCCTGATTAACAGAACCACGAGGCACCTGGCGAGCCCAGAGCGTGGCCTTGGGCGCTGGGAAGGCTGTCATTCTGACATTGTCCATTCCGTTATGATTATGGTGGCTATATAAACGGTGTAAAAGTGGGCAGTAAATCATGTAGGATGAGAACCCTCATCTGTCACCGCACAGGGCTGCTGTCTTTGGACCTCCACATAAACTGTTATACAAATAGTTTTGAAGTCATTAAGTCCAAAGGAGATGCTGTTGAAGATCTTAAATGGACTTGGCTTGGACTTGGTTTTGTGTAAATGTGGTAAGATTCACTGACATCGTTTCAGTGTCCAAGTTCCGCTCTGCACCGCAGTTTGGCTTGAAACAGAACTTCTTCACAAAGACCTGTAATCTATAAACTCATCGTCTGTTTAGTAAAAAAAAAAAAAAAAAGCTATGACCTAGAATGAGGAAGTTGAAGGTTGTCTGTTTGCAAGTGATTTAATTGCATATTTTAAAAATTCCTTGTTATATTGTGGTAATGCATGTAGTACAGTGTTATTAACATTATTTCAGAATACTTTATAAATTGGGAATATAGATGTTGAAGTCTTGCTATAAGGGGCAAATGAAATTCTCAAAGAGATTTAAAAAGTTGATACAATAGAACAGGGAACTGGTACAGGATGTTGTCTGTATGGACAACTTAATGTAATCTGAGGGCAACATCTGACAGGTTTGTAAAGGAACAGATATGGGCAAAAGCAGAGGGGCTTGTCCCCGGCTGGTCTTTCAGATGGAGTTGTGCTCTCAGAAATACTGGGGCTCGTTTAGGGATTCATCAGGAGCAGTGAGGGGTCACCTGCAGCGGCAGGCCTGCACGGAAGGTGCACTGCACACGTGTCAAAGGGATAACATGTTTTTGAAAATGATATTTATAGAAAATGGTATTTTGTATAACAGATGGCTACACAAAATACCACAAACACCATTCGCAGCAGTGTCTCTGCTCCCTGGGGAGACGTGTCGTTGAATAACATCGGAACCTCTTATGAAACAAGGTGCAAATGTGAACCTTTTCCTGCCCCCTCGCCTCTGAGTTATAACAGTTGTGTCCCAGGGGGGGTGTGGTTACACAGCACCCTTCCAGACCCCCCCGCCAGCTGAAAATGCCCAGGATGTTGTCACATGCGAGACTCAAACTAGTCTGGGAGTTCAGCCTTTGTTGGGGAGTTCAGCCTTTGGGTGGCTGTTGTAAGAAAAATGTGAAAATAAAGACCTGAAACTCAAGTTCACACTCGAGTGGGCGGGATCGACTGCGTGTAGCTGTACATGTGTTCTCAAACATCTGACGTGACGCACATGCAAACACGTGTAAGCTGTTAAAGAAGGGTCTTTTTAATGCAAACATTGTGGTCAGCGTGTACGTGTATCTGTACTGTAGCGAACATCTCAACTCTGCAGCGAACTGCTGCGACGGAACAGGAGGGATTTGGAACGTTCTGTATTTAATTATAAACACCTGCTGGAAACTGGGCTGCTTTTCAGAAACCTGCCGCCATCCCCCAGCCACACTGTCTAGTAACGTTTGCCCGCCACGCCGTCGCGTGTCTCTCTTCAGGAAGGTGAGGAGCCCTTACTTGGGGCTCCTGGTCCACCTCTGGCTGTGTGTGTAGGGCCTCAGTAGGGTCACTTTCAAGGAAGTGTGCGACTGCGTACAGGGGTGGGCCACACTGCTTCTTGAGGCTGATATGTTTTACGATCTCTCTCATTAAGGGTCCTGAAGGCTCATGCACCTGTAACCAGACTGTGGGGCTGTCTGTTTAGCTGCCCGTCTGGTTATTCGAACATTTGCAGTTGGTTTGCCATACATACTAGTATAACGCTCCTCTCAACAGCCTGATTCCTTTCATTTATTTGTCTTCTACGTTACTCTGAGACTGTTAACACCATGTAGTCCAGGACAGTGATGTTGTGCAGTTCTACCATCTTCATCTCAGGAGCATTGTCCACCTGCTGTGGTGCTCCGTCACTGTTTATCACATCACGTGTAAACTGTGTGCTGCAGTGTTAACAAAATGGTGATGCGGCACAGATTACATTAATAATCTAGGAAATTAAGTGTAGAGGAAGCAGTGTAATGAGCACATTCAGACCAGACATGTTTTTGGTAAACTGTGCCTTTAAGATGATCTTTAGATGTTTTCTTTGTCCAGATGGCTCTTTGAAAGTGATTTTCCATCCATATTGAGGCCAGCTCCTCATTGGCTTCCTCTCATCTTTATGGCCTGTGCTTCCCATGCAGTATTGGGGAAATAAAACTCTCTGGTTATACTTTCAGGTGCACTTCTCCTGTAAGGTGTCCTTTTGGTTTCTGGTATGTGCATCGTAGAGCGCTTTTCGTGTGTTGCCTTCGTGCTGCTCACCACACCGTTCCAGGAATCTACTGGTGACCACAATTATTGGTGTGTGTGTGTGTGTGTGTGTGTGTGTGTGTGTGTGTGTGTGCGGTGGGCTGGGTCTGCTCTATTTCTGTGTGTGTTCACACACCACTGTTAGGATGGGAAATTAATTGAACAGGAATTCTAGTAGGAACAGATAATTGGAATGTATTTCATGGCCTGATCGCGTTACAGAAGGAGGTCATTTCCCAAACCTCCTGTGCAGATGCCCAATGGAGGGTGGCACCCTCTCCCCCCACACATTTTGCTCCTATCCCATAGTGGTTAGGAGTGTGTTCAAGTAGGGGTCCTCTGTAAACATGAAGTCCACCACCTGCTGTGCTCCAAACCTTATGCATCAGGTGTAGATGACACCGATGAGGGCCCAGGTGGAGCAGGTGGTGCCTTCTCAGGGGCCCAGGTGTGGTTGTGTGCCAGGCACAAACGGCTGAACTTCTCCATGCCAGTGTGTGACTGTCTGTCTCACAAGCATAGACAAACCCCAGGGCTTCCAACAAGGATCCACAGTACTTGTATTGCGATAAAAGAGGACCATGCATTTGGGAATGTTTATAATGAGAAGAAATCAGAGGGTGAAGGGCAGTTTAATGGTGGTGTGTGATGTTTGTACAAGCAGCAGGGGAGGTGTGTGGTCATAGGGGGGTGATGTATGTGTCTCTGGGGCAGGGGGTGCATGTTATCGTGACACCTCCCATGTGGACAGTCACCTGTCTTGTAAAAGGTTCAGACCTGGTTTTGTTGGACGCCTTGATCGAGTGCTACCTTCTCCACTTGGTGTACAATACTACACCGACCTACCAACACCCCTGTGTGATTGACACAAACATGACACCAGGTCCATCTCCTTGAAAGAATCACATGCCCATGCTAAGATTCAAGAACTTTGCCCTGGACTGAAGTTGGACTTTCACATGACCAATAGTGCGAGATGTTGAATGTCTGTAGTGGAAAGAATTGAAGGACAAGGATCTGCAAAAATGTTTTCACTTTGTGAAGGGCTTCAAATTTTTAGTTGTTCTGTGTGCTGGTCCTTCCTGGGATTGGCTGTTGTTTATGTCGATGTGAAGACCTTGAGTGACCTTCATCCCGAAAATGAGCTGTACATACTTAATATTCTGTATACAAGCACTTACATTCTCAAAAGGTCTGTTGTGCTGTTAAGGTGAGTCATCACAGTAATGTACACGCATGTCCAGTCACAGCGTTGTGTACCTGGACGTGACGGCGCTGAGTCGTGTCCTTCATGACACACGTGGAAGCAGCCTGTTTCCGCGTTCTGTCATTCAATCAGAGTTGGCTGAAAACTGCCGAAACAGTGTGACAGGGCTGTCTGGCACCGTTTACAGGAGAAACCACGGCACCCACGTTATTAAAAGCGGGAGTCGGAGCTGGAGGATGTGTGTCACGGTCCAAATAAATTCTCAAAACAGGGTCAGCCCACAGACAGCCGAGGAGGTCAACCGTGTTCCTCTGTCTCTTACAAGATAAGTCGCAGTGCATGCTGGGAGAGAGGTCTGTGGTGCTCCTCCTCAGTCTTACCTGTGACACCACGAGCATCTTCATGGCGCTCATACTCTCGTGCCTGTATTGTAACACTGTGTGTGACGTATGGGGGAATGGAAGTTTAGGGTGTAGTGCAGTGATGTTGTACGTTTGGGGTCAGACCCATATAGCCTGTGTGTGTGTGTGTGTGTGTGTGTGTGTGTGTGTGTGTGTGTGTGAGTGAGTGTGTGCGCGCACGTGCACGCTCAGGCTTCTGGACAGTGAAAGATGCTCTTCTGTGCAGGGTCAGTGTCTTCCATGATGAAGGCAGTGTGTGTGTGTGTGTGTGTGTGTGTGTGTGTGTACACAAGGCACCTCAGTCACTCACATTGTTAATTTATTTATATTTTTAAACTACATTTCATCTTGGGCTAAACTTCCTGCCCCACAGGAATTAAGATGGAAATGAAGAAGCCAATTTGGACTGTGCAGCTGAAGCCGTAACAGTTCTGTCTCCAAAGATCTTGAGTCCATCACCCAGTGTTCATGCCAGATGAAATATGTTGCTGTCATATTTCACCGTTAATTAAGGTTAAGGGCTTCCTAGAGTATAGCTTCGAGAAGGTCGTTACACCCTCTAAGACTTGGATGTAACTTTTGGGCCTTTGTTATTTTATGGAAAATTACATTGTGGCTGTTGTTGCTAAACACTTTTATTCTTAATTGTATGTATTTTTTAGAAGATTAGGTAAGTTTGTGCTTTCTGACGAAACGTCACATGGCACAGGGGGACGTGCGCGCCTCCCTGGGGATTACTTGTAGTTATTTTGCTGCTACTTTACCTTCAGTAGGCATATTTTAGGGAAATCGACTTTTCACGTGACTTTAGTTTGCGTTATTTAGGACGAATGTAGTGCAATGTCCGTGTGTGAGAGGCAGTTGGAACACGCTGGAGGCGGTGTGCTGTGGGATGGGGGGGAGGGACTCTGGCCCAGCCTGGCCCCCTACTGCTCCTGAATGTAGATTGTTTGTTTGTTTACTGTGGCTTCCAGGGGTAACTCAAATCCAGCGGAGGTGGGAGCAGGGCCCTGCACCGCCCAGCTCACAGACCAGCCCTCTGACCAAACGTGTGCACTTGAAACGTGGAAGTTAGTCTTGCTTTTCAGACATGGCTTCCACGTTTCCCTTTTCGCTGGTTGGTTGTGTAGGCACTGTCTCCTTTCTTGCTCTGAGAACTTTCCTATCCTTCATTTCCTTTCCTTCCAAGGCTTGGCACTCTACAGTTTAACTTTTTGTGAAAAATAGTACCTATGCTATTAAAATTCCTGAGAAGTTATTAGCAATAATATTTTTTTTACCAAGGTACTCAAGTGGTGAGAAAGATTAAGTTTTTCTAAAATGTAATTAGGTCTGATTTTGGATAATGATCCAAATCATAATCATATCCTAATGTAAAAATATAGTCAATAGTCTTGTCCCTCAATAACAAACTCCTGTGCCCTTGTGTCCGGTGCACGTTGCCCATCACATTTGAGAGGTGTGAGCTGTTCCACAACACTCTGTCCCAGAAAGGTCAAAGTGCAGCTGGCTTTGCTGTGGACAAACACTGTGTGAAGTGCAGATAAGAAGTGCTGGCTTGGTTTATGTCATCTTAGTTTATGGATTTGTTAGCTACACTCTAAACCAAGGATTTTCTAAATTTTTAAAAACCCAAATGAAAATATTGGGAGCCATTTTGGGACCCAGTAACATACACATTTGTATAGTCTATTTACTAATTGCTTAAAAGGGTCACAAACCACACTTAGACAAACACTGCTGTAAACTACGTCACTGCTTATTTACAGAAATTGTGACAAGGTCTGTAGCGAACACTTGAAAACTTCCTGAAGTAATTCTGCCATTGTAAGCGAAGGACTCTGCTCTCGTCTGCTGCGGTGAGAGCATGTCAGTGCTGCACTTTAAGGTTCTCTAACTACTGTAGCTCTCAGTACCCGGAGACATGAGCGGATACGGACAGAGTTGACGTCCAGGCAGACGTTTGGGTTCTCAGTGCTGCAGAGCCTCATGGGTTATACTGTCCTGTGAAGTGTCTTTTTAAAAATTACATTTTATTAGGCAAGCTGCTTAAGAACTAAATGACCCGAGCTGGCTCAAACTGTGGGCAGTACTTGTTTACATTGTGTTTTTAAGGCAGGAGGTCACTTGTGTTGTTACGCAGTCATGAGCGCTACATGAGAAGGAGAGGGCTGTAATTCTGCTTTCCAGAAGTTCAGGGGAATTTCTTTTTATCTCTCACGCACCACAGTTGAGCAGAGGCTGGGCTTAGATTCTGCCTTTTGAGATGTGCAGCTGGACTGCAGCCCTGTGCAGGCCTGCAGCCTCACCATTCTGCTTATTTGCATGGTGTTTTAATGGTCTGAGCTGTAATTTTTCAGGCGTTTGACGCTGAGTTTCAGCAGCGATCAGCAGCAAAACCCCCACCCCTGCCTGCTGCTCCGTTTAAGGAATTTGGGAACAGAAAGTTGTAAATCCTTACAAGGGAACTTCCCTGACCTCTCTTCCGCAGAATTTGGGGCTGGTGGCCTCGTGCTGTTCGTCTGCTCCACGGCAGTGAGTGTGTCTTGCTCTCCAGTGTATGGTAATCATGTTGTGCTGAACAGTGGAGTTGGAGTGTAACTTTTTGGCTGTAACACTGTAAGTGTACACGTGTGAGTGATGTGGATAGGATGCTGCTCTCTGTTTCGTTTGTCTGTGCGGTGTCTTCATAAATTAGGGTAGATAGATGCTTGAGGAAGTAAAGTCCCACAGTTTAATTTTAGCTTCGGTTTTAATGGAAGCCCATGAGACCGGTGCTCTCTTTCTCTCCTGGGGAGGGGGGACATTTTTGTGAAGTTCCTTGTCTAAGCATCCTCAGGGGTGGAGTGTTCTCAGTGTTGTCTCCTGTGTGCAGTCGGTATAGGACTTACTTTTTGAGGAGAGTGTCTGTAGAATCATTTAATGTGTCTTGTAGCCCTTGGTGACCACCTTTGTCACCATGGAAACAGCAGTGAAAACAAGAGAAACAGCATGGTCTGAGACTGATTGTCTGTGCTGGTACACGTGAGTGAGCCTTGTCTCCTGTCTGGTCTCCTGTCCCTTCCTCTGTCTCTGGGTGTGGGACACTCAGATGTGCTCGTGGCAGAGGAGGAGAGCATGGCGTCGTCCCCGCTCGTTGTGAGAGAGGAAGTGTGTTACAGTTAACACCTTAAATCACAGGTAGAAATGAAGTGTTGCTTCCCTCGAAACTTTTCAGTCACCAGCAGCTGTTTTCATTTTTAATACTTTGAACTTATTAAAGAAGAACAACTGCTATGTGTTTCAAGGCAGAGCAAGTCTTCTCTAAGTAACCTAGACAGACAAGACCGCTGTGAACAAAAAGTGTGAGAAATAGTCCGTATCTGCATACTAACATGTACTGAACAAAAACTGCTTCGTGTCCAGACTGTCTTTCTTGGAGCTTCTCTATTTATCTGGTGTTTATCTTAGGAATGATTTCCGTGAAGGATTTAAATAAAAGCCGCTCATAGCCTGTCAGCCATTCAAGGATTTGGTGTTTTGATTGCGGTCACAAGGTCCCCATAACAGCAACATGTTGGAGTCCATCATGAGACACTCAGAGGCCCAGGTCTTCTGTGCACCCAGGATTAGACCTGAATTTTAATTCATAAAGGCAGGGCTGTTTGAGAACTTTCACCCGGACCAGGACAAATCAGTCAGTACAACTGAGCAGATGACATCAGTTACGTGTCAGAGGAACGTGATCAGACTGAGAAATAAACCTCTGGACATGATTCATCACAAGTGCTGAGAAGTGTCTCAGAAAGACTTTAATTTCTGCGGGTCCTGTCTGCTTGATGCTTAGAGGGACGGGGTCATGATGTCAGCTAAAGTGAGTGGAGGCGAAAACCAATTTGGCACAACACTGCTCATGTTGGCAGCCCGTCCCTGTGTGCAGGGATTAGTGTTTGGGTTTTCACAGAGCTGCAGAGTCCACTCGGACTCCTGTTTCTGCGTGGCCTTCCCCCCTACCAAGGATGTGGGTTAACACAGTTCAGTACAGTTTACATGTTTAATCTAAAGGAACACATGCTTACCAGTGGATTACACTGTTTGAACATGGGAGCAGACGTCAAATTTTTCTCTTTATAGCAGGATTTAGCAGTAATATTGCGGAACACTACTGCCCATCCGCAGCTGTACACGGAGTTCTTTGCTTTAATCACAGAAACTGTCAATGCAGAATAAAGCAGATATGAGCAGAAACTTCAGCTGTTCCATAAGTAGTGATTTCAGATGCAGGCGATGCAGAATGTAACAACCTACAGATGGAGAAAATTCAAACCTCGGTGTGTTGGGCAAAGAGCATAAAAAACGACAGCCTTTGGCTTTACAGCGTGGTTAATCACACTTGGTACGTGCGTAGCCACGCACTTTGGTTGAAGTTACTGCCTTTACTGGGCTGATTTTGTCCTTGTGTTTGGTTCAGCCAGTTATAAAGTAAACTCGAGGCGGTTATGAAACAGCCGCCTTTGCTGGTGGTTTTATCGTCAGTTTACTTTGAAATGGTACAAGCTACAGCTAGCTTTCCTCTCTGTCAGTCTGGGGGGTGGGGGAGGTGTTAAAGGTCACTGCATCCACCCCCACTCACTGTACCTCCTGTTGTTCCTTGTGTGTGCGTGTGTGCGTGTGTGTGTGTGTGTGTGTGTGTGTGTGTGTGTGTGTGTGTGTGTGTGTGCGTGCGCATGTGCAGGTGACTCCCCACCCCCGCCACCATCCATGGAAGACACGGGCAGTTTCCTGCCCCCGCCTGGAGGCTTCCCTCTGCCCCCGCCACCAGCGGATGAGGCCTCCTTCGATATTCAGGTGAGGCATCAAGCCCTCCCTCTGGTCTGTGGGAAGTTCGCGCCTGTTCATAGCACACTTAAACTTGTTTTTCCACAAGTTTAAAAAATAATGTGAAGCATTATTAAAATGACGGTTTGGCTCAAATACACAAAAAGACAAAACCTTCTTTCTGCTGCGTTTCCTTCGTGATGCCATTGTGGTGGTTTTTGCTCAGATCAGACAGGCTTGGGGTTCAAATTCTCTTTGTCACCAGCTAACTTTGGGGGGATCTGTACATGTTGGACACCACAAGCAGCTTTGTTCGGTCCCTGTTCATCCACAGCATGTGAGTGTGCAGCTGCTGCCCTGCTGTGCTGTGTGGTGGCTGCTCAGGGGAGAGACCGACCCCTGTTGGCTCACATTGCCACCTGTACCAGAGCAGCCCCAGTGTGCCTGCTGGCCTGGCACCTGTGCCAGAGCGGCCCCGGTGCGCCTGCTGGCCTGGCACCTGTGCCAGAGTGGCCCCGGTGCGCCCTGCTGGCCTGGCATCTGTGCCAAAGCGGCCCCGGTGCGCCCTGCTGGCCTGGCACCTGTGCCAGAGCGGCCCCGGTGCGCCCTGCTGGCCTGGCACCTGTGCCAGAGCGGCCCCGGTGCGCCCTGCTGGCCTGGCACCTGT
>JABJVR010001233.1:0-19572 GCA_025773905.1 Chitala chitala
GTTAGTAAAAGTGCACTGGCTCACCACGTTAGTAAAAGTGCACTGGCTCACCACGTTAGTAAAAGTGCACTGGCTCACCATGCTCAGCTTTCTATGGAATTCCATCACATTAACTTCATTATATACAGCAACTCTCAGATTTTTTCAAGAATTTTACAGCTGCTGTTATTGTAACTGGATCTATTACGTGCAAACTGCAATCTGCATGTTTTGGAAAATTAAAAATCCATCACTGCCGACTCTTCTCCTGCACTGACATTGTTCCGCATGTGTGTGAATGGGACAGCGGTGTTTGCAAAGGGAGGGCGCATTTTGTGCCTGCAAGTGAAGTTTGAGGCAGCCCGTTCCACATTACCGCGCTGACATAAGGAAAAAAAATGCCATCAGTGACACGCGTGTTTTCACCCCACCCCACCCCCCATGTAATTTATTTCAGAGCCGTTCTGATCTTTTGGGGTCTGCACTGCCCTGCTAGTTGAAATGGATTTCAGTGTTACATTCTAATTCAGTGCTCTCAGGCGCATCCATCCATTTTTAAAAATCTATTTAGCAGGACCTTCTGTGAGTCTAGGACAAAGCCCTGCAAACTCTAGCATACTGTTGTGTCCACTATCTGTTTTTTTTTTTTGTTTTTTTTCTTTTTTTTTTTTTTTTTTTAGCTTTTTTGATGTGCTTACCATAAAGTGAAGTCTCAAACCCAAAATGCAATTACTGCTTGCATCTTTATTTTCAGGTGCTAAACCAAAAAATACAGGAAATATAAACTCCAATACATATGAAGGGGTTAAACAGCTTCTCAAAGTCAAGAAAGACTTTTGCTTTGTCTTTTTTCCTAGCAGACAGCAACATACTTCAGTAATTAAATTTTCAAATCACCCCTCGCGAGAGCCACAGGAAAAAAGAAGGGAAGAGAGCAATTACCAGAAATTTAGACTGATGCACAATGAATTGAGGAGAAAATAAAACTGAGGCTAGTAGAACATTTTTAACGGTGCCAGAATTTCCCTCTGGACATAACTTGAGGGAAGAAAAAGGCTTGAGAAAACAAAGGAAGAAAAGGAGACAGTATTTTGTAATTAGCATCATCTCTCAAGAGGACTCATCCAGCCCATTTAAAAACAATATGAAATATGAGGAGGAAGAGAGAATGATTTGGTTTTATAACAATAGTAGTAGACATCACTGGCCAAAAGAAAATCGCGCCATTTTTTTTGCAAAATGGTAGACTGTCCGAGGGCCTGCATGTATCATTGGACAAAGAAAGGACTGGGAATTAATTTCACAGACATGATGAGCACGGTGCATTTACTGTAACCACGGCGACTAGGCTGAAGAAGGCGTGGCTTAGGTGGACCGAGATCCATCAAAGTAGCTCTGTGTTCCTTGCGGACGGATTTCTCACACACGTGTCGATGGAATTCCCTTGGGGCCCCACACTCCTAAGCTGTGCCAAATGGTGATCTACAAAAACAGCAAAACACTGGACTTTCCTTGAAGGCAGACTTACTTAATCTTTTGTACACAGACCAAATGACAAACTAATGCTTGCTTCGGTTAATTCTACTGCTTGGCAGTTCTTATCTGACCTCGGGGACTATGGATCCTATCCTCAGGAACAGCACAAGCCAATGTTTAATGGTAGTACAACTCTGGTATATCACAAGGTTCACAGATGTAGGAAGTGGTAATGCTGTGCTACCCCACTTGTCCTCAAAATGTCATTTATCTGACAACAAAACCTGGAGACAGACATCGCCATTGCACCTGCACATCATGACAACTTGATTTCCTTGAATAAAAGGTGACCAGCAATTTTTTATGTCCTTCTACCAGGCAAAGATGCAGAAGACTTGTGAAATAACAAGAGCAGGAGTCTTACAAGACAGAAGAAAACAGAGGTCTCAAATCTGCCACTGAACCCCAGACCCCAGGAATGTTTTTAGCAGCTGAACTCTGAAAAAGAAGAAACAGGGTCACTGATTTTTTTCCAGCTCCTGTTAGTTGCAGCAGACAGAAATAAGTTCTCTGCCAAGACCAGTAAAAGACAGGCATTGTCACGGAGGGGGCTGTGACGGTACAGATAGATCACAAAGTGGAGAGTCTCTCCCCACCCTTGAGTTTGGTGTTCATCATGCTGCTTCTCTTCCCCTGGGAGGCACACATAACCTTGATTCGTTCGGCGTGGCAGATGGAGCCATGTAATGACTGGTTTACATAGCCAACTGCACACTTCTGCACAAGGGAGAAAATCATCCATGTCAAAGTCACCAGGTTGGTTCCCACAGGGGCTCTTCCATCATGCTTTGCAGCAGGCCCAACAAGTCAAACCCTATTACCCTTGGAGCTTTTTGTTTGACTGTCTTCAAACTTCCCAATGCAATGGTGTTTTTTAGATATTCCTGCAGACTAGCTACGTTCTGCTCAGAAATACTATTTTGCCAATACGCCACCTCACATGATTCAGCACAGCCTGTGTTAGTGAGCTGCAATCTCTACAGCCTTATTTTTTTCCTAAAGGAAAACATCATTATTTGCATTCATGTAGATGAGGCACATCTGCCATTCCAGCACTGGTGTACTCTAATCGCCATTGTGAGTCTTTAGGGCAGGCATGGCAACACCTAGTCTGCATAAGCAATGTGTTTGGGAAACCATTACCCAGGCACAGTCCGGAGACCTCTGACAGCAAGCAGTTGGTTAGACCCCCTGAGGCGGCAAACCCCACCGTGATTTTGGATGACTGAAGGACACTTATGCAGCCCCTACCCTCACTCCATTGCTGGTACCCTGCATTAGCTCACTAGCCTGTCCATGACAACAGCAGCTGTGCCCTTTGCCTTCTGTCGGACGCTTGTGTATACAAGCAAGGGAGCGCTGTATTGCGGAAATGTTTGCAGATGATTGACACAGATCCAAAGGCAGGCCACGTGCTAAGGTGGAACCACAGAGACTGCCGACTGGTTCCATCTTACTTCAGCGTAGGGATTAAGGGTTGGTACTTAACTCCACCTTAGAATTCACGGTCAATGGCACATGTGTTCTGTTGCATCGGCTGGGATAATTACAGGACAGAATTCAGTGTTTAACAATGAAAATGGCTGACTGCATGAATGTTACATCAAATTTGTGCAAAATGGCCAATTTATCTCAGGAGCGGTAAACTATGGCTTCCTCCAAATGAATGGAACATTCATCTGTAATTTGTAGGTTGGACACGGAGCCCATCAAAAAAGAGCTGTTCTGTGTCATCAGCCTGTTTCCCAGTTTTTCAAGTCACAACTGGTGTGTGTTGTCATCCACGGTTAAGACGTTATTTATCCTTCTAATTAGCTGCTGGAACGTGTGTAACGCTCGAGCGGGGAAAGGAAATTTGTTTCTGCATACAAATCAGTGTGTGGAGTCTGCCTTCTCCTGCAGATTGGAGGTCCTCGGGTGGAAATCTCAAGCTTAACAGATTCCACTGTTCCCTCCTCCCATCCCCCTTGGTACTCAAGACCGACAGACCGGCTGATCCCCGTTCTAGTGTGAGACAAATTACTTTCAATTTTGACACGAGAATGAGATGAAAAGCAACAGAAATAGAGAGACAGAGAGGAAAAAAAAATCAATTCACAAGAGTGGATTTGAATTGCATTGCTGCTGGCTGAGCCTGTCCTTTGCACACCTTTCCAAAGGGGTGTCAGTGTCAGGATCTGAGCTGAAGGGCCAAGTGGAGCCTAATCTGATATCACTGTATTACTGTCAGAGACCAGGTTGGAGCTCAAGGTTTAATTATGGGATACAGAGCTGGAGAGAGAGAAGCAGTCTGGGTCACTGAAGTGTGGAATTGGAGAGATGGAGGTTCAGAGTGGGCTGTGGAGGGAACTTTGAGCTAAAATGGAATATCCCATCAAACAGAGACTCTGTAAAATGGCATTAACTTTGGGGGGGGGCAATGTTTTCAAACTAAATGGAATTACTTGTGGCCACTCCTTTGAAGTTACCCTTCCTACCCATCAGCTTTTAAACTGATTGAAGACCCCAGCTTTGTAGAAGTCTGAGCCTCCCATACAGAAAAAGTGTCTTTTATAGCAGGGCTGCATACCACACTTCAGAATGAAGTGGAACAAAAGACTAATTAACACAAACCATTCTGGGGGATGAACTATTTTATCTAAACAGTCTTTGCTTCTAAAATTAATACATGAAATGCTATTTTTATATCAGCAAAAAAAAAAAAATCTTTAAATAGTGTAATGCAGCAGCTTGTTATTTTTAGGCATCTCAATGACTTAATTCCAAATTAACACTTCACTTCATATGGGAATTTTACCATCTTCTCTCACTCGACTTGAGTGTCAGATAACACCCTGACAGCAACGCCCACCCACACGACAGGATGAAAGCGGCAGGTTGCAACTGATGATGAAGCGGCCCACTAATTAACCTGAAAGTATTCATCCTGGTAGAAGGGAAGAAGGACACTCAGAGCATCACGGCTACACCGATCCACGCCGTTACATCCTCACACGCCCATGGGAAGTGTAGGGAAGGAAGAGACTGTGCCGTGTTTGTATTCTTCCCCTTTCGTCTGTCAGCAAGCGCTGTCCGAGTACGAGGAGATATTTTGTCTGGAGACTGAATTGGTATGTTCTGAGACCTGCTGCCAAAGCGTAGACACTCACAGGATGCTGGAGGTTGGACCTCCATACATACCCTAGCGTGCTGCACGTTCCACACTTTGCACGTAGCAAATGTCTTATTCACCATGTGGGCAAGAACCAAATGCCTGTGATGTGCCCTTGATCCTTCGATGGAAGTAAGGGATTGTGATTAAAGTTGCCACACAGCATGGTATCTACAGGGTCGTAGCGCCATCCCTAGTGCTGAAAATTAAGACTGAAGAGTCTTAAATATTATCCCCACATTTTGAAAGCCACTGCAATATTGATGACAAAACATCATTCTGTATCACATGATACAGCATCGTGAAGTACGATCCAAGACAAACTAACAGCAGAAAAACACATAGAAGGTAAGCGAAGCGTCCTAAAGTGGAGCAGCTTGCAGGGAAAACAGGTCCTTGGCCATTTCTGTCACCCACGCGCCTGTCTGCCCGGTGATGTGACAGCATTGTAAATTGGTGTAAGTGGCGTGACTATTAACAGACGGCCTGAGGGACAGAGGGGGCGAGATCTCCCGAGGACTCTGGACTTTGAATGGATGGAAATTTCTGACAAGGTGCTCTGGCTGTTACTTAGCTGCCCAGTGGATTTTTCTGACCTGATGTGACTTGCTGGCTAATGAAATGGCAATGCTAATGTTAACGCTGGACGGCCTGGAATTCAGGTTCAACGTAAGAGTAACAAGTACACAAGTCCAACTATTCCCAGCTCAAAGTTACACACAAGAGGTCTCTTCCTGGACATGCTCAGTGCTCAATTGAATATCAACACCAAACAAACACAAACCTTCAAGTTGGGAAGTACCGGAGCCCCGGTTGAGAGAACTGAGTGCACGCCCATCGGGGTAGGGGGGTGTTCAGACAATCTCGCTCGTCCTTCAGCAGGGGCTCTCTTCTCCCCCTTCTCCATCAGTTTCTCCCATTTGGTATCCACCTTCTGTCCCCAACAGTTCATTTCATGAATCTCAATGATAGGAATGAATCACCTGTCTATTTCCTGAATTTCATATTAAAAGAGCTGACTTTGTGTTCACTTTGACAGATTTGCTGCTGATACTTTGATGTATATGAGTGTTTTACGATTGTCTGATATGTCCAACTAGGCCTCTGATTTTCTAATGTTCAGTGCTGAACATTTGCAACAAAGAATTTAGGTCGATGATCATTGACACCAACACCGGGGGCAAAGAGGAAGAAGAGACTAATTTGTTTGACTTCTGTGTGGGGGTCACACGCTATGGTACTCAGAGTCTGGCTGAAAACCCCTGACTAGACCCTCTCTGTGAGGCCTCTTTCACCAACTGTGTAAATCCAGTAAATATCTTTCATTTGAGAAGCACCTCACCCACCCCATCCTTGCAAATCCCAAGTACCTGTACTGTGGGCAGCACTTTGGCTGTTCTGTTGACCCAGCGAGTGTTTAATGACTCCGGTACTGTGTGAGGAGCTCTTTGCTCAGTCAGCTCTATGAGTTGCCTCAGTGCTGTGCACATTGCCAATGCAGTCTTGGAATTTCTGCAGCTGGAATGCACTGCTGATGCGCTCCCCCAGGGGACACTGCTGACCACACAGAAGAGGGGCTTCTGGTGCCTACTGTAATGGGAAGAACACACAGACTAATGTACCCTTTGAGCTTTATCAGCCCTGGAGAGAACAATCATGTGAAGTCTAATTTGAAAATAAAAACAGAGGAGTAAGAGAGGCACCTGGCAACAACATAAATGCTCTTGCTAAAAACCTCTCAACCGTCTATCAAGTTGTAGCCACTACTGTCAACTTCTGCCCATTCTGCGGGACTCCTCAGCCCAACCTGTGTCACACTTTGGCTCTTCCTTTCCATTCTGGTGGTACTGCAACGGCAGCCAAGGCAATCGCTGTCTGTTTCGTTTAGCTGCGGTTTAATGCATCGTCACACTCCAACCAACACTTGCACAGCCATCTCTTAAAGTAGGGTGGTCAACGTGCAAACGGGAGAAACATCTACCCATCTTCAAATTGAAGATGAAAAGCTGGACAGAGGAAAAACAAATTTATTTAACCGAATTCATAAACCCCCTAATCACCAAAGCAGTAAACTGCTGGCTGGTGTAACTAACCCGAACTTAAAGGAAGATCTATTAATACACCTCAGTAAGTACAATGACTCAGTGGAAGAACTGGCTGCTGTTCATTTGCTATTTCCTAACACCTCCATGATGTTAATGCAGCTTGTCTGAAGTGGCTCTCTTGATTGTGAATATGAAAAAATGAAGGAAACAGCAGATACACCATCGGTCAGACCTTTCGGCTAAAAAAGCAGTTTAAAGACACTACTGGCGAATGCAAGGTAAAAATGTTTCATTTATGCGGCTTTTTCAGATGTCGGACTGACCAGAACCGACGTGAACACAGCACAGAGACAACACTGAGTGAGCGATGCTCTGGTCCAGCTACTGTATATCCAAGTCTTAACAGCTGGTCCAAGATGACCCAGGAGAAGTGCCAACCCCTTATCCGTGCCCCTCCAATTCTCTTCTTTCCCAGAAGTTGTTTCATATTCCAAGTGTGAGTGAATAATAATTTAAAAATCTGACCTACTTACTGCAGGGCTCACAGGCTCACAGTTTAAATGAGGAGTGACAGCGCGAATCCTTTTCTGTGACCACGCTAATGTATGTTTTTCAACACACCTGTACAGGATTTGTGCCGCTGAACCCATTCTCAACGCTTCCTGTGCCCTTAATCACGAGCTAATTTATTCCACAGACTAATCTGCATCGTAAACAGAGCACTTGCTGCCACTTAAATATATAATTTTTTCCTGTTTTTGGTTAAATAAGTGTTTTGTTCTGTTGACTTATCTGCAGAAATTAAGACCTGTGATAACATGTTTTCTGTAACAAATATTTCATAGGCGGTAATTAGCCCTGATTCCTGACTTAATCAGACATTGCGCCAAAGTAATTAGCTACGTTAGTAATTCAGGTTCAGCCTCATCCCAAACATTAATCAATGGTTTCACATTCCAGTACAACAAGGTGTTGCTGGTTGATGAGTTATATCAACAGACTGAAGAGTCTTTACGAGCAGCAAAAATTGCAGGGTGAAGTTTAAGATAAAGGCCATCCTCGATTATCAAGAAACATGATAATCACTCGAGCTCTGGTCGGTGGTCTCTTAGCGAGATTTCAGCGTGCAAATGGCCCCAAGTGAAAGCGTGATTGGTTATAACGGATTTAACCACTTCACCGCCCCCCACAGCTGATGCAAAAACCAGCAAGTGGCTATCACAGTGTGAGCCGTTAAAGTACTCATTATGAATTTCTCCTGGGGGGGTGGAAGTACGTGCATGTGTGGTATGGCCCTAAGTGCACGCTGTGATGTACCTACAGGGCACACTTATAGCGAGTGCACTCCTGATGTCTCACTGTCCCCTCCCTATTTACAGCATGCTAACTGCTTTGCTGTTCCCAGGACGCCAACTGCTAGCTAGATATGTCGTGACCGCATAGCATGATGCTAATGTCAGAGGTGGCTGATGATATGGACAGCAGAGATGTGCTTAAACAGGCTCTGCTTGACCACGCTGTAAGATGACACGATGGATCTCCTCTTTGGACATGTGTTGCCCTCACATCACTACTGCTGCTCCTCGCTGCAAGTATGCTGTACGCTCCATGATTTGTCTTCATTTAAAAGCAGCATGGCAGGACTGTGCCAGCAGGTGGAGGAAATGCTGGTTTCTTCATGCATGTTCACATTGATTTCTGGCCACAGGCCAAGTTGAAAGGTGTCCAGTGTGTTTTTGTACTGCCCCCCTTTGGAGAGTGTGCAGTGACTCCAGTCGCTAAGAACCCTGGGCTCTGATTGGTCCAGCTGGCCACAGCTGAGCGGCAGGGCTGGACGGCGGCAGGTAGCCCCACCCACTGTGTTTGTAGTACAGCTGCCTGCTGTGTGCTGTTCCGCGTCTCTGCGATGTTCAGCACAAAAGCTTTACTTGGTCATTTATCACCACGCTGACACACAAGCGCCAAACCCCTGCATCAGCAGACGAGGCCAAACTACAGATGGCTGGAGTGGAATTGTTCTCGAAGACCAAGAATAACGTTGCAATGACTCCGCCTTTTTGTCACAGACATGCTGGCATGAACATGGCTGTCAGAGTTTCCACCCTCTTGCTAAAACCACAGGTCTAAGCAGTAACAAAAATGCCAAGTACTGCAGTTACGTTTGCATTAAGGCTGCATGCATCTAGATAAAAAAAAAAAAAAACATTTGCAAAATTTTTAATATGTGTCCCTAATGATACATTCTCATAGCAGGATGCTGAGTCCAATATCCTGCAATAAACACCCTGCTGTGTAAAATGGGCAAAGAGTGAGGCTCTAAAAAAATGAATCATTAATGCAGTGCATGGCAAGGCCTGGCCCCCTCCATCTGCCATCTGTGTGCGACTGTGGGAGCAGGGGCTTCTGGGTCGGCGAAGCTTTCTTCTTGTTTCCTGTGCTGCCTCGGTGGAGGGCGTGCGAGCTCCGGCTTGACACACTACCAACAGCTGTCAGCCGGCCCCTACTGCTCACCTCCATCAATTAGTCATCACAGTCATGCCCATGCAGGTCTTTTTCAGTGATAGGGTGTGTGTGTGTGTGTGTGTGTGTGTGTGTGTGTGTGTGTGTGTGTGTGTGTGTGTGTGCGTGCAGGGGGCGGCAAGTTTTTGCCACCTTACATTCGTCTCAGCTAACTGTCTAACTGGCACGTTGACGATGCCAGAGCAGAGACACTCTTGCCGTCACTGCTAAGACAGAGAAAAGCTCTGAGGTTTGCCTTGTTCAACAGCAGAAAGCGGCCCTGGTGTGTCTGGAAAGAAAACACTTGAGCAGGGTAGAAATGAATAACAGCAGGGAAAGATGAGGGTGGGGGACTGAGGCCTATGTGTCAGAGGAGGGGGAGACAGACCCTCTCACGTCCTGTGACAATGTGGCCAAAACGCCCCAGAGGCAAAGGGAAAGAGTGGTGTGATGTGCGCGGTGAGTGTGATCTCCTCGCGTCATCTCCGCAGCCGGCGCTGATATCATCACTCACATCACAAAGTAACCAAAACTGGACTGGATCTGGAGGACGGGAACCAGAAAGCCGACAGGACGTGAGCAGCGTCGCATTCGGGACGTGAACTGAAGTGGCAGAGACACGCGTCCATTATGGTCTGGAAGGCAGAAGAACTGAAGGTTTCCGCACTTCATCAAGTTACAAACCAAACACTTGCAATAAAACATGAAGCACATTCTGAAGCTACGTGAAACATTTGTCTTAGCTCCACACACCCCACCTGCCACTGCAGAGTATAATTTATTTGCAGTGCTGCACCATACTGAGCGTAATTTACATGTATTATGTTGTATAATTTATGCTATCACGGACCCACAGTTGTGTGGTTGTGCATCTTCTGGTTCTTGCGCAAATCTGACACTTTTGACAGCCTTAATGTGATCCTAAATAAAAAATAACCCTGAAGAAAGATCAGTAACAGCAAAGGGAAAATTAGGATGAAACAACAGAAGCCAAACTGTGTAAATCTCCCAGATGGAACACGTGGTAGATCTGACTATTTGTAACCCTGGTACAGGATTCCCAGGTGTGGTCTGCCATATCATAGTTCTCTGTCTAACACACACTGCACCTGCATACCTTTGAGAGATACACATTTTACTGACTGTCCTCCATGCAGGCATCTCACTACACATTGTCTTATGTTATAATTGTCATGGGTCCACATCAGTCAGGGGCCTTTGGAATCATCCTAGGCTCACCTGCCTGAAATTTAATTAATATAGGATGTTACAGAATTGGGTGGCTGATGTGTGTTTAGTGGAGAACTCTTACTGTCTGTCACCAGTTTAATGGAACATTTTTAAATGGGAGAAAAAACATGGCAGGTTTTCTTACAGAACTGAGATCCATTAACCTGCCAAGGTACATACGGGAAAACAGACAGTCCAACGGACACTCTGCAGTGTCAATGCAATATTAATACAACACAAGTGGTCACGCATGTACACACAAACACGTGCACGCACACACGCTGAGTTCCACCATAATGCACAGATGCACAGGGAGAATCCTGAGAGGTAAGGTTGTTATTTATATTAACTGGAAATAAGTCACGGAAGTTGCTGCCAAGGACTGTCCCAGGTAGTGTTGCCATGGAAACCAGCAGCCCTAGAGTTCGGGGAGGGGGAACGGGAGGAGGGGGCAGTCATCGAAATAAACTGTTCAAAGTATCCGCCGGACGCTTGTCTAAGCAGCTCACCAGGAAGATCCCTTTGCTTTGCATCTGTTTTCTCACCCTGGTCTTTAGAGAGAGCAGCATCAGGAACACGCTCTGTTTTAGCGCGATGCAGCAGCCTCGCACCTGGGGCTCCGCCTGTTAGCTCCACTGTACTCAACTCATTAAGCTCTGCCCCTCACTGAGCCTTCCTGTGGGGTCAGCCTGTCCTTCACCTGGCATCCTCCTCTGCATTGCCATGCCCCCAGACACCCTCTGAACCAATAGGCATCGGCAACATCAGCCTTCGCCTCTTTGCCCACGTAATCTGGGTGGAGGCCACAGTAACCAAGGAACACCCATTCCACAAACACATATGTCTACGGACCATGTGAAAAACTGTGCTTTTGTACCAGTTCTGACTGGCCACATCATGCTAGTTGAAATTAGGCAGCAGTTAAGTGCACATGGCGGATGCTCCCCCCGGGACTAATGGTAACCATGTAACCATGCATGTGTTTGGTCAAGAACATGACAGCAGTGGGAAACGTACATCTTAGAAGGTTGGAAAGAAAGACGATATGAGCACTAGGTTCCACACTAAGGCCAAAGCCTTGCAGTGTAGGACTGGTGCGACGCCATGGATTTCTTCACCGTGTGTGTCGGTGGATGCCTTCCTGACAGCTCTGCACACGCTGCACACGTGTTCACACTCTGTGTCCTCTGAGGCTTGCCGAGCTGAAAATAGCCTCTGGAAAGGGGCGCATTAACGCCACAAGCCCTGAGTTATTTATCGGTGTGAAACTGTCGTGCCCTTGAGGGAAAAGGCAGATAGGGTGGGGGTGGAGGGGTGTACTGCATGTTCCCACCACCGGTCTTGGTGTGGTCAAGGTCAGGGACACGGTTATCACAACATATTCCATGCCAGTACAACACTGGTATATTGCCAACTACAAGACACACACTGAATCACCCTGGACAAGGGCCCATCCTCTGAAATTGAGGGTAATGCCTTGTGCTCAAACAAGACCTCCCTGGCCTGTATAATGCCTTCATCCCTCGCCATTCAAGAGTTTGCCAAACGTGTGGTCTGGATCTAACGGAATCTAACAGCATGACCCGAGACTGTGACATCATCTCTCCTATAAGCTTGAACATGGAAGGAGACATGAGGTTGCCTGATGGAAAGAGCAATATAACGGAGGGGTGGGGGGGAGCAGCTCACCATGGGTTTGGGGTGGAAGCCAGCATCCAGCAGAGCGGAAAATATTCATCTATTCAGTCGTCATTTTTTTCTCATTAAGAAACTGAATCAATGCAAGTGACAGCACAATTTTTCTCTGCAGCTGCTTTCAGACCCAGGCTGAGGTCTCCGTCCCCACCTCTTCGGAGCACCCCTGGGTCAATCAATATACGGTTTTCCACAATTGATGGCAATGGCTTTATCGAGACCAATTACCTACAGGCATCTCAACCCATCAACCAACGTTAAATCCGGGTAGGTAGAGATTTGCCGGTGTGGCTGTGACACACGATCCTGTGTCTGGTGGTCCAGGTTGGGAATGTTGTTAGAGATATCAGAGAGCTGAAACCCTATAATTTTCTAGGCGCTAAAATGTTCAGGAGCTAATAAAGACCCTGATTTACAAGAACAATAAAAACACAGCAGTGATGTGATGCGGTTTCACAGCTAGCAAAATCTTCACGAGCACAATTCACTGACTCCACGATGCTCCTGAAAGCACGCTCCACCAGATGCTGCTTATCTGTGCATGTGCAACTCTTAGCTGTGTTTATACGAGACAAGAAGCCATGTAAGGACAATCCAAAATGGGCAAATTCAATGGCGCCCAAACTGGAAGGCTGTGAAGGAGGCGACCAAAAGCAAAAAGAAAGAGACAAAGCCTTGCATTTCTGCGACGTGGGTGGAGCTCAAGGAAGGAGCAGTCGATTAATCTCAGACCCTCCTCCGCACCCCCCAGGCCTGTCTGCAGATCTGCAATGCAATGTAGGCCATGCGCCTGGCCATGTTTCAGTCTCCTGTCCCCTGGGGGGACAGTTAAAGCTCAAAAACACAGCCAGGCAACAGAGAGAGAACTCTGGTTTTTACACTACCTATGCAGGACCTGCAGGTACCATAGGGAATAAGGGCCAGGAGTTAAGAATGGATTCCTCTAATTTCACTGGTATTTGTATGGTAACAATTTTATGAGGGATTGATTTCTTGGAAGTTAATATATGTTGATTTTTAAATAAATGGAGTGTTAATTGCAATATTCCTCAGACTGCCCCTGTTTTAGGGTTACATGTAACCTTAAGTGGTTCATCAAACAACATAGTGGCATAAGGGGGTTTAACTAAGTGTTTGCTAATCAGCTAAATAAAAAAAAGAAAAATAAATTATTGTTTGCATTTATCACCACTTGAAGAAAATTTTGCCAACATCTCATCCAACAGCTGACATGTCCCTGGTATTTGTCTGGCCATGTGGCTAAAACTATAAACAGTCCCACATACCCGAGGACAGTTGCCATGGAAACGAGAACAGTGAAATGGTCCAAAAGCAATAACCTCAACCAGGCAAGCCTAGTGTCACGGTTTGTTGGTGTGGTGCTTGCATGTAGCCACGCCCCCTTGTGTACTTCTCCTCTTCCCGTTCCCTTGGTTCAGTGCACTCGCATGTTTGCGAGATGCTGTTCTTCACTTTTTAACTTGCCGGTGTCTTTGTGCCTTTGCCAGTTATTCAAGTCTAGTTTGCCTTTTTCCTGTTGCTGTTTCCTTGTTGGTTTAGCTTCCAGTTTCTCTGCTATCTTTCATGTCCCTTTTGTTTCTCTCCATCTCTTTTTTGTGAATCAGTGCTTCTGATTTCTTGTACTTGCGATAACAGTCTCTCCACATAGACCTTCCATTACGTTGTTGTGCTCTGTCTTGCCAATCATGATGCTAAATTAATCTTTTCTTTCAATTTTGAGTCTAAATGTTTCAGGTTGATATCATTTGTGCTTGCAGGCCTGTTTCCAGTGAAACCTGTGCTATGCCATGTTAGTGTATACATGTGTGCTGCAATCACTGCAGACAGGAAACCCCTTTTACAGTTAGATACATCATTTCCTCAGTCTACATTGTACCTCTCAGGCTCTTTACCACATGACTGCCCCTGTGCTCACATCTCTCTCCTCCCATCCTCCATGGGGGATTCAGTGATTGATGTAATATGTTCCTCCTCAACCCCAGGGGGCAGTATTACAGATTAGCAGCCCATGTCACATGCTCCTCCTCACCTGTGGTTCTTGCACACAAGCTTAACAAACCTGCCTGGTACGAGTGACGGATACTACAGTATTTTACTTGTCCTCATTACTAGACTTTTACATGCACATTAAAAGATACCCTAAATATTTACATATTAGAAACTTTTCATCATTTTCTATTATTTTATATGCTTTAAACAGTAGACTAAACCACTTGTGATTTCATGACTTAATACTTTACTCTCTATCAAACTCGTATCCTGGTAACTGTGACAGCAGCGTCTCCTAGGCTGGACAGGGTATATTCTGCATGCCAACCCATGGAGGGGTGTGTCTCTACTCAAAGCCTCCTTACATACATTCTAACTACTCTACTTTAATAGTAACAACATTAGCATCTCCCAGACAGACATATTTCACTTTTCTAGCCTTTCTAAGACTGCACCCCATAAAACCCAAAAAAGACCCAAAACAATGACCCAAAAACAAGGTCTTCTTTGACAAGGCATCAGTCTAACATTCAGTTGTTTCTGAAGCTCAGACTTCATATTATTATTATTAATATTATATTTTATTGGAATTACAATATTTTAAAAATTATTTACTGTTATACGACAAAACATTTGTCGTTCGCAGAGAAGTGCATAAAAAGTTTGTACAGAAGCTCTGACCCCCAGCTGGGTTCTTTTAAATGTTTGACTGGCTCAGTAGATTCATCCCTAAAGCCGATTAACATGTGACACATTAGCATGTAAAGACAGACATAAAAGCTTATCTGTTGCTGTAACACAATTACAGATCATAAAAATATTACACATATATATATATATATATATATATAAAACACATTGCCAAACCGTCACCTGTGCACTGAATGTAAAACAACAGCACACACGCACAATCACCGTATGCAAAACAAGTCCAGAGAATACTCACAATTCTTTTTGAAAAAGACGCAAGAACAACTAATTGAAAAAGTCCATTTGGTACTTAATCAAAGGCAGCAGTGCAGCTCACACCTGCTCCACATTCCTGTTTTGTCTCCACAGCCAGAAACAAATTCATTAGTGTTTGTGACAAGGCTGGTTTGTTGGGACGTGATTCCAGCCCCTACCTGCTTGGTGATTCAGGTCTGGGCTCTCCAGCACTGAGCTGTCTGGGTCTAGACAAGAGCAAACACAGAGGAAAGGACAGAACCGAAGATTTGGACTGAAGATATGGTGAATCAAACCCAAGTTTAATGTCTGTGATTATGGATTCCATCATTACATGACATGTTGTTTTGCATTTTTTGCCACAAAAGGTCCAGTTTCCCTGTAGCCCACAACCCAGCTCTCAGACACCTCCCACTACCTTTCAGAAATGTACCCCCCTCCCAATTTATTTATTTTTTGTCCTGTGAAAAGCTTTCACCGTTTTCCAACCACAATGTCATCACATGCCTGTCACAAACAAGCAACATGTTCGACTCCTGTTTTCCCACGCAAGTGCACATTCCAGTATGGTGTAAATAAATCACTCATGCAACTCAAACTTTAATTAGACACAGCGGTGTGAAGAAATGGGTCATCTGGACACGAAAAGGGCAGAATGAAGGTCACGTACATTCATCAAATATCACAGCGGTGCTTGTAAGACCTCGGCCATGATGGAAGCCCATAAAACATTTAATACATAAAACAAGACATTTACGAGTCTGAGTTCTCTGTTTCAGACCCTGTTGAGTCACAGTACCCTGCTAAACACACAGCTGTATTGCTGAAGCTGGTGAGGTGTCTCAGGGTGCTGGTACTGTACACACGCACTTTATAATTATAGCAACCCCCCCCTTGCCTTCGCAGCTCCAAGACAGCTTTTTTTCCCCTCATGATTGAGGAGACTAAACATGTGCTCAGGGAATCGGGGAGAGTCGCGCGTGGTGAAGGGGGTAGCGTTCACAATACCGCGGATACAAAAATAAACACGACACCCCCGATGCCTGGTCGCTGCCCTACTACGACACATGACCACGGCTGGAACAAGGCCTCTGTTCTTCTACATCTCCTGCTCCACCTAATTGTATCCTCCCCCATACCAATTAGATGAGCCCAAAGAGAACGCACCAATCCCTGTTACAGACAGCTGTAATTGGGCCAAACCTGTGCATCCATAATAACTAAATGTGTAAGGGCATGTCTCCATGGCGATGCTGTTGGCAGAAGATGATGCATGTTTCCCTGGGGTCTCAGGCCTGTTATTACTCCCCCCCCCCCCCGCTACCAAGTGTTTCAGGTAACCCTGGTCTACAGCAGCAGTACTAGTAGCAGTAGTAGTAATAGTAGCAGTATAATGCTATTAGCAGTAATCTTTCCTGCCTCAGTTCCCTTTCCATGAGAAGGCAGAAATTCACAAGTGTAAACCAAAACGGCCCACAGCAGCTCTAAAACACTGACATTTATTCATGAAAACAAATTAAAACGAACAAAATGATAAACTGCATGACATGAAAGTCACCAAAATGATTATGAACAACAGCTCTCCAACCTGAGGTACACTCGCCTCGAGGCTACCTGCTGCAAACACACGGCTCAGAAACCAAAACCACAAACTCTTTTGTTCCTCCCTGCTTTTCTACCATGGATGTATCGCATTGTTCCAGCAGCCTGAAGCACTTGCTTGTGATTCAAAGCCACGGTTTTCCAATTCTGCACAAGGCATGTCAAAATTCACATCGTGGATAAATGATGACATATTTACTTTGACGTTCAATCTTGGTCTGTATAGATGGAAGGAAACAAACTTGCATATGTTTGTCACTCTCCAATTACACAAGCCTGTCACAGCACATTAACAGCCTGTGGACTCCACACTCATGCATATTTTCGTCTGCTGGTATATTGGTACTTTGCTTAAATTTGGAAATATTTAGGTGGAAGAATACCCATTCTCACTTATACTCAAATACAGAATAAACAGCATTCCATATTGATTGACAAAGGCACCAAACATTTAGTTCCTCCTTACAGAATGACTTCCTATTACAAGGAACAGGTGGCTCTCCTAGTGAATGTGCAGCACAGGTAGGGTAACCTGTGCTAATGACTGCCTGTCTGGACAACAGCTCTGTGGCTGGGCAGCTTCTGCTTTTGTCTGAAAAAATGCTCTTCTCAAAATATCCTCCATATATAGTCCCCCATTCCCATTCATGAAGGATAGGGGTGGAAGACCCCCACAAATGTGAAAATTTGCGAATAATACTTGGGCCCCCCAACCCTAACCTCAACCCATAACAAACAGTCTTCTAGCCTGATGGATAACATAAAAGTCTATTTATTGCCAATTTACCAACAGCAGACTTTCCATAGCAAAGCATATACAGGAACCCCCCCCCTTTGGGTCAGAGTCATCCCTGTCTTGTTCCTTTTAGGAACACTACGCTTTGGAGCCATTATTAAAAATGCAAAACTAAACTAAATTACTGGAAAGAAATGCGAGATTGAAGAATAACAAAGATGTGAGTGAGGCTGGATTTGGAGACAAAGATGCACAAAAATGTGAACAAACCAAAAATCAGTGTTGTTTATATATTTTGCCTTGCTTGTTGTCTGCAATCTTTCGGCAAGCTTGAAATAATATTTCAGTTTAACTGTTTGTGGCCAACTTGTGAATAATAGAAACTGTGACTGTCAAGAATGTGAAGGGATGATATTTAATGCGTGCGTGTGTGTCTCTCTGTGTGTGTGTGTGTGTGTGTGTGTGTGTGTGTGTGTGTGTGTGGGGGTATCTGCATGGAAGTGATTTAGGAGGTGCACCTTCTGGGGTGTGACAGTGTGAAGCCTCAGCACTTTCACCTAATGTCCCGTCACAAATCCACCATTACAAATCTAGATGTTCAACCCTTTTGTCCCCGTCCCCCCCCCATGTGTACAGACTGAACCGACTGCAGCCATTCTCGGTTTTCAGAGCTGAGTCCAGAGCAGTTTGAGCAGAGAGACACAGGGTGAGCCTCTAATCAAAGTGTAATTAAAGAAGAAAAAGCACTAATACGTATGTATTATAAAATCAAACAAGCCACTCAGACATTAAATATTTCCCGCGAGGCTGATGTGCAAGGACGCTATAGAGAACACGCCTTCGGCTCCGACTGGGAATTTATCACGGCATTTCAGCTGCAGCAGGGAGTTCTGGGACGATCTTTATAGCCCTTTAACAGTAGAAAAGCAATAACTGCGTCAAATCAATACCCATGGCCTGGCGCAACTTGAGGGGAAAGACTGTGGATTTTCAGGGAGGTATTTCAATTAGCCATAGACGGAGCTGCGGTGTGAACCGACAGTGATCGATCCCACTCACTCAACGCTCTCTCGAGATTACGATGTGAAGACAGATGGATGCCCTGCCTTACACACTGGATTTAAGGTGTGAATCTGGGTAGGATCCATATTTCTTAAATAGTAACTAAACGTTACCATTAAGTAAGTGATATGGCAAACTGGCATCACCACAATGTACCAACTGATGGCAATTAATTTGTATAAGGCAAAGTCCTGTTTGTTGTACTCTCATATTCTCAGTGTGTACCTCAACATGTACAGTAATAATAATGGCTGCCAGCCAAACAGCAAAAACACTGAAACAAACAGGCAACAACAAACACGGATGAGTCACTCATTTCACGAGACTTTGAATGAGATCAACAAAATCGTACTTTTATACTCCATGTATGCTTACACAGAAAGACTTAAGGTCATTAAAACCGGTCTTTTATAAATTTGGGATCTTGATTTTGTAACATTCCAAAACCAAACAATTTAAACGAAACTAAAAGGGAGAGTTGGCCTTTCTCATTCAGAACAGCTTTAAAACTACATGTTCATGCAGACACTTTCCAAGCAGTAATGTTGGACAGCAATTATGAACAGGGCAGCTGAGTAGCTGAGTACTGTTGCTATGTCATATCTCCACGGTTGTGGGTTCAAATCAGGCCTTTGGTACAGCATGCCTGTCATGTGGGTTGGAGTTCAACTGTGATCAGTTCTGCACCAGAACACAAGGCAATGGCACAAAATCTAGTGGAAGAGGGATTAAAATTATCAGTCCCACCGACACCTCTAGGTAACGAGAAACAGACAGCACATCTGGAAACGTCACGGAGAGGTGTGAGTGGACAGTGAACACGCCTGGAAACATCACAGACAGGTGTGAGTGGGCGGTGAACACGCTTGGAAACATCATGGACAGGTGTGAGTGGGCGGTGAACACGCCTGGAAACATCACGGACAGGTGTGAGTGGGCGGTGAACACGCCTGGAAACATCACGGACAGGTGTGAGTGGGCGGTGAACACGCCTGGAAACATCACGGACAGGTGTGAGTGGGCGGTGAACACGCCTGGAAACATCACGGACAGGTGTGAGTGGGCGGTGAACACGCCTGGAA
>JABJVR010001234.1:0-19569 GCA_025773905.1 Chitala chitala
GGCACACACCGCCGCGCGTGTCTGTACGCTAATGTGGCACACACCGCCGCGCGTGTCTGTACGCTAATGTGGCACACCGCTGCCGCGCGTGTCTGTACGCTAATGTGGCACACACTGCTGCTGTGAGTGTCTGCAAGCGCTGATTGCATGCTAATGTAAACACCATATTAGGAAGATGATTTCTTTATTATCGCATTGTATTGACAATACTATAGTGCAGCTTTTGTCTTTTTGTTAACAATAGTCGCTGAACAAATCACGGGGAATTAAATAAGATTTCACTTCCTTGGGCGGGCAGTTGCCCCCCCCCCCCCCAGTCCCTGTTTGATATAAGAGCGTTTTGGATTACGAGCACTGTCGCGGAACGAATTATGCTCACAGTCCAAGGTTCCACTGTATTTGTAAAATGCGTAATAAACACTGATTTCTTCAAAAAAGAGAGTAAGGCTTTTGTGCGTTTCTAGTGTTCAACACAATTAGATTTAATTTATATATGCGCATTGGCAGCCAGGAGACAAAATAATATACAGTTATTCCAAACGAATTTACATTTTATTCTCTTGTTGCCACGGCAAATTAACCTGCATTTAACCCTGTTATGTGACTGTCTGGGACAATGTACATTTTTACTGTAGTCTGTGGATACATGAGTTGTTCAATAATTGCTACTGTTTATAAATCTTTTCCTCCCACCATACTTCCCCTTTTCAGATTCCACGAATGTATTTTTTTCTGCATGATGGTGGAAGGTATATGATCAAAAAACCTTGTGTCCTAAAAAATCTGCATGAGGCTTTGGACCTTGCTCATGGAGACACAGGGGTGGGGGTCATGTCAAGATTAAATTCAGTACACCGTTCATCCCCCGTTGTCTAGTTAGACAGAACATTACTAGTGATGTAGATGACATCCTGTGGTTTCATCCAATCCAAATGTTTGATGGTGAGGGAAAATAAACATTCTTCCTTGACTTTGCTGTGCTGGCATCCGGTCCAGGGAATGTCCTACCTTGCATTTTAGGTTGCATGGGATGGGCTCCACGTCACCCATGACTCTGACTGGGATAAGCAGTGTAGTAATGGACTGATGGGCTCTGAAGTTATAAAAATGTATAACATTTTTTTTCCCCCATGTCGTGCTTTGTTGCCCTTTACAATAAAGGGTTTTGGGAGTATGGTGTTAGTGCTTGTTGCTGTTTTAAGTAACATACTGTCCCTTCATTCCAGATTCCTATGTTGTACATCTGTATCTGCACAAAAGTGGTTTAATTCGTGTCATTCATCTTCAACAGAAACCTTCGTTTGAATCAAGTAATGGAAACCGCTAATATGGGATTACTGGGTTTAGTATAAGTGAAAGACATGTGGTATCGTCATTAGTTTCGACTGGTGACTTTTCTAAGTACCTCGTGAACACGAGAGTCACCATTAAACGGATATCCGTCGCATAACGCTGTTACTATTACGGCAGTGGTAGAGGGGACGGGTTTGTACTGCTCACCCGAACTTCGACCTGAATGCGATTCAAAGCCACGAGCGACGCGCGCGCTCGTAAACAAAGTACTTCATCCCAGTCTGCGCGCGCGACCTGTAGTCGGAGCCGGTGGCTGCGCGAGAGGTGGTTACGTTGTGGACATCGTAGTTGTCACAACGATTTAAATGATAAACTTAAAAACTATCCATTTGTTAAATTAATTTAAAGACAACCAAAGTAAACTGTTTCTCAGAGGTAAGTAGTGAATGTTTGTTGTCCCTACAAAACACTGAAACACCCTTTGGCTTTGTGGTTGTAATGAAGTACCCGGATAGCAAGCTAGCTGGCTAGCAAAAACGCTTCCAGTACTAGCTACTAAATAAGTACTTATTAGTAATGATTTTCATTTTGGTTTTACCACTACTAAGGTGTGGATAAGAACAGGTATTGGTTGGTTCCTGGTTTGCAACTGTTTATGAGTGCTGTGGTCTTGTGGAAAAAGGCCGGTTTTGATGCGTTTGATATATGTGGAGTTATTGACACTGCTGCTTTCGGTGTATTATCGCACGTTTCGTCCCTGGCTGTGGATATAATGAGTTGTTTTGCTGCAAAATATGACTTAAATTAATTTGACATTTTTAGCGTCAGCACCCGAGTAAACTGCGGCCTAGCTTTTGATATGCCTGGTTTCTTTCCGTGTAGACGAAGTAACTATCTGTAGTCCGCAGTCACTCTTAACTCTGCTGTTCGGCGGTTTCTGGACGTGAACGCTGTGGCTGCCATGGTAACATCGGTTAGAAACACGAAACGTGTTTACACTTTTGAAAAAAGAGCCATGTGAACTGTTTTAATACTGTATATTCCGTGTATTGTACTTGCGTAATACATATAACCGGTTAGTTCAAAGGTTCCCAGTTCCTGTACTTGGGGACCCATGTGGGTGCAGGTTTTTGTTTCAGCTAAACTCTGGGTTTAATTGAATCTCAGTTAAACATTGACTTTTTTTCTGTAATTACTATTACAGTCCAGAAATTCTCAACAAGAGTTATTCATTTGAAGAATTTTAAAAGAACAACAAAGACTTACTGAAGTTACTACTTAAAATATGCGCTATAATATAGTTATAATTTAATGCATTTCTTTTTAATAACCCTTAAAGTCAGTGCTCCTGATTAAGTTATTTATTTTATTTATTTTGAATTGTCATTGGCACCTGTTTGTATTAACTATTGCAATTCGAATGCAAGTAATAATTACTGGTTTGAACGAAATACCATGCCTAATTATCCAGACATTTCCGGCTCTGTTTTTACAGTTAGTGACATTGTAATGTGTGATTTATAATATTTGTTACAGATCTTAGAGTCTTTTAAGTACTACTTCATAACTCTTATTTTCTTTCAAATTAAGACAAGTGCAGACAGATGTAAATCAGATCAGGAAGAATGCAAAGAATAATGTGTAATTAACATTTAATTAAGGTAGTGGTCAAACTAAAATTAATGAAGTGGTTGGAAGAAAAACCTGCGCCCATGGGGGTCCCCCAGGATCGTAATTGAAAACCCTGCGTTAGTTGTGATTACCTTTCTGTATTGAGCAGTAATGCAGGATAAACGTAAAATGTGAGGGGAAAACTTTTAATAGGTTTTTGGTCAGTAAAACAGTGTTTGCACTGGCCCAGTGGTCCTTTTGTATTGCCATTTGGACAGGGCATCAAAGTGCCTTGGCAATGCAGCTGGTAGGGAGTGGAGGTGAGGAGATAATTAGGAGACACACAGTACTGGCTAACCCTACTTTTTCAGACCATCTGACCATGTGTCAAGTAATGAAAGGAGTGGTGTGTGTGTGTATGAGGTTGCATGAAAATGCAGCATTGTTTTATGTGTATCAAAATTTAGAGGTGTTCCCAATAATAAGGGAAGTTTATTATACAGATGTGCAGTGTTTTTTTTTTTTTTTTTTTTGGACATATCTACCTCTGTGGTACACAACAATAAAATTAGATGGTAAACAAAATAATGAACAAGGAACACAATGGAAACAGCAGCATATATGATGGCACCAATGTGTAATACAAAAGTACTGTGTGTGTGTGTGTGTGTGTGTGTGTGTGTGTGTGTGTGTGTGTGTGTGTGTGTGTGTGTGTTGTACAGGGGGAGGAGAGGATATGTGCAGCAGTCCTTAAGTAGTGAATAGTGAAGTGATGGACATCACAGCTTTTGGGAAAAGAGCTTCTCGTCCCATTTGTATGTGATCTGATTTCTCTGTACTGCTCTCTAGATGGTAGCGGCTCAAACCGTTGATGTTATGTCGCGCATCCTTATTTTGACAAGTGACCAATGTTCCTATATCAACGTGGAGCATGGCAGGTATTAAACTGTAGCCAGTCAGTTTTAAGGGGCATTTCCTCAAACCACAAACTGTAATCCTGTTGTTTAAGATGGTGGTTTGATAACCATAGTCAGATAGTCAGATGTTAGGTGTTATCCATTTCATAGATTAATTTTAATCTGGGTACTTAAAGTTATATAATCATCATACATATGTAAATGCATGTGTGGGCAGCAGGTACAGGTAGCAGCCTCTGTCGTGCTCAGTGTGGAATTTGAGGTTCGTTCGGACACATCCTCCTCCTCCTCCTGCTCCATGCAGGACAATCTGCTTGGGGACCATTTTTTGTGAAAGTCTGTCAACCTTTTGTGTTGATGTAAGCCTGTATCCTCTACCGTTGTGCAAACAGTGCCTTTGGCCTGTACTCGTGTATGTAAATATGGTATTTGCACTGGGCTGTTTCAGTTCTAGGTGTGCCTGATGTTGCACTTCTGAACCTTACTTCAGGTTTTGTGGACTGTATAAAGAGCATAGGATTTTTTAGGCAGTGTGACAGAGCTGAGTGCAGCAATTCAAAATCAGTACATAATATAACGTTCCACTAAATACTGGCATTTTCTCCAAACCAGTGAAATTAATATTGAGTTAAAAGTCTTCATGACCTCCCTGAAATATGATGCTCTGTCCCAGCATGAGGGATGTTAGGTGTGCTTGCACTATGTTTGGTACATTTTATGGTGCTGTATTCACAAAACTGTACATTGTTTATGTAAGTGTATATTTTTAAAAATTAACTTTTTTTCAGGTGGTGCTTCTGCCAGATATCGGCAGTCCAAGGCAGGATTGCAGCATCATTACAGTCTTTTTTTCATGGTCCAGTGTTGCTAATATGCTACAGGATGGGTGGCTGTTTGATTCTACAATGAAACATGAAGCAGTGCGGGTTGCTGAGCAACAGCTCCTCTGGCAGACAGTTTTGCCTCGTGTTCTACATCAGTGTTCAGCTCACTGTGCTGAACACTTCCTAAACACAGAATGGAACCTCATTCAGGTGTCTCAGAATGCATTTAGAAACATGATGCACTGTGGAAATGCTTGGAGCTACATCTCAAGATTCTTTCCCTCTTTGCTTTTTAGGAACTCCTTTCTAAAGAAGGTTAACACAGCTATAACTGGAAATCATATGGATGAAGGCAAGAGACCAGTCTTTTACTGCTTAAAGTCACAGTAAAATGAAGGATATGTTTTACAATGTGTGGTACTGTTCCCAGCAGGTGTATGTTTTGGTTCTCATCTGGTCACGTGACACTAAACCACAGCTGTGTGTGGTTGCAGAAAGCCATGTCAGTATGATGTATGGATGGGCAGGTGTATGTTTGTGGGTCTGTGTTCGTTGGTTAATTCCTTTTGTCACTCTGCATGGTTCTGCCCAGAAATGAGTCGCCAGACTGCTACAGCTCTGCCTGCCGGAACATCCAAGTGTGCCCCCTCCCCACGAGTCCCAGCGCTGTCGGGAACCACGGCCTCCAACAGTGACCTGGCCAGCCTGTTTGAGTGTCCTGTCTGCTTCGACTACGTGCTACCGCCCATTTTGCAGTGCCAGAGCGGTCACCTGGTCTGCAGCAACTGTCGACCCAAGCTTACCTGCTGCCCCACGTGTCGCGGGCCTCTGGGCTCCATACGTAACCTGGCCATGGAAAAGGTGGCCAACTCGGTACTGTTCCCCTGCAAGTATGCGTCATCGGGCTGTGAGGTGACATTGCCGCACACAGAGAAAGCAGAGCACGAGGAGCTGTGTGAGTTCCGGCCCTACTCTTGCCCCTGCCCTGGGGCCTCTTGTAAATGGCAAGGCTCCCTGGACGCTGTCATGCCTCACCTCATGCACCAACACAAGTCCATCACGACTCTCCAGGGTGAGGACATTGTCTTCCTGGCCACGGACATCAACTTGCCAGGCGCTGTTGACTGGGTCATGATGCAGTCTTGTTTCGGCTTCCACTTCATGCTGGTGCTGGAGAAACAGGAGAAGTACGACGGGCACCAGCAGTTCTTTGCCATCGTGCAGCTCATCGGCACACGCAAGCAGGCAGAGAACTTCGCCTATCGCCTGGAGCTAAACGGGCATCGGCGACGTCTCACCTGGGAAGCCACGCCCCGCTCCATCCACGAGGGTATTGCTACGGCGATCATGAACAGTGACTGTCTTGTGTTCGATACTTCCATAGCTCAACTCTTTGCTGAGAACGGGAACCTGGGTATCAATGTCACCATTTCTATGTGTTGAGAAGTTTGTTCTCGTTCAGTGGGTGTTGAGCAGTGTGAGGGCTCTTTGTCAGACCTCACCTGCTGCCTGGCCTGTGTGCCAAACATGTTCAGGGCCCTGGTTTTTCTGAACACATGCATAAATTGCCCGATTACAGAGGGCATTTGACCAGTGGATTTACATTTGTTCATTTAGCAAAAGCTTTTATCCAAAGCACCTCATTTCACATACATGTCATAGCCACACAAGGTTCTCTGCATTTAACCCACCCCCGATCCCCAGTGCGGCACCTGGGGAGGTAGCATTTGAGTGTCTTGCTCAAGGACACACCTGGCGGCTGGGCTGGGATTCGAAGCGGGAGGCTTCCACAGAAGTTTGCTCATGAATGCGAACCACACTGGTTGTAATATATATATATATATATATATAGATGCATTGTGTAGTTTTGGTAAATTAATGTTCAGCCCAATGACCATAATCCTGCTGAACAGCCTGACATGTCTGCACACATGCAGACATGAATAACACCCCAAAGTCATTAAGGAGACAGAGGAAAAAGGCCTGTTTTTTTATGCCTGGATTTCTCTATTTCACTTTGAATTCAATGTGAAACAGGAGCTTTTCTATAAAGTTTTTTTTGTGCCCTTTAAATGAAAGACGGTAATGGGCTGTGACCTTCAATAATGTCATGGCTGGGTGGTTGCCAGCCGTTGAGTATATACACGTGGTAACAATTACAACATTTTTGTAGTGATTCTTAAGAAGGTGTTGTAAATTAGTTGTTAATCCTCAATGTTTATGCTAGTTGTATTTTAAAAACCAATTTTTTTTTTTTTTCTGGGTTTAAAAAAAAAAAAAAAAATTCTTAAGTCAAATTTGGCAGGTCACCCTTTACTGTGTGGTCAAGTAAGAGGGCACATCGCTTCCTTGTGTAATACTACCTACCTACATCCCTCCATCTGTCCATCCATCCATTCACTATATCGCCTTATCCAAGTCAGAGTCTCTGGAAGCCTGGAGCCCATCCCAGGAAGGATGGGGCACAGGGCAGGGGTGTAACACTACAGTTTAGTTTTATTTCTGTTTGTTATTAAATCCCTCTTTTCATACTCTTTATGAGTTGTGGCACCTTGTGTTTACAGAGACAGAACTTGTGGTGGTTCTCAGCTCTTTCGCCTGTTAGCTGGCTATAATGGGAACCAGCCTTTTTAGAGGTTGTCAAAGTCTTTGAAATTTTTCAGAGAATGTCCTCGTGTTAATAGACCTCTTTGTTATTTTTCATAATTTATTTTGAAAGTGACATTGGAAGAGTGAGCATAGCGGGGTTGCCCGAATGTTCTGTAGATTGGCTACAACAGTTTGGCCAATGTGTTGACATGGGCCTTTTGGCACTGGTGATGAGGAATATGTGGACACGTTTCCCCATGTACATGCAGAAGCAGAGAAGACACATTTGTGTGTAACACGTGTGTCCATAAACAGGCCGCAGCAATTTGTAGAGGTTGTAGCTGAGTGTCAGGTTTTTATCTGCTGGTATTGGACAGCACATATGCGCATGCACACATGCATGCACGCAACCCTCCGGTAACTGCGCTGCTGTTCAGGTAATAGCAACAGGAGATATGTTCAAAGCATGATTTGTGCAGGTCTCTCTTTCAGAACAAGTGAGTAGCAGCGAGGTGGACACAGGTGACTGGGTCTACGACATAAGGAGGCACTAGCAGGTTAGCCAGGGCTCTGTCTTAATATAGTGACAATGTTATCTAGCGTGCCTGATGTAATGAAAGCTCACAGAGACAGGCAACCAGTTATTTGATTACCTTTTGGTGTCCTTAGGTATTGCAGACATGGGTATGCTCACTCAGAAGAAGGCCATCAAACTGCACTGTGAAGAAAGAACAGGACAAACTAATTTGACAATAAATGCATACAGTGAATATGTATTATGTTCTGGTACTTTGGTTGGTGAAAATGTTGGCCAGTGGAGACTAACAAAAACTCAGGAGCCCTGTGTAGAACCAGACTGTTTTGTATTTTACACTTCTGACCATCAATTCATCTACAAGGTCAAGTAACCTACAAAAGCAACATGCATCACTCCCCAACTGTCATTTAAACAAAAATAGAATTTACGGAAGGGTAATATAGCAGTTAATACAAAAACAAAAGTGTGATTGCAAAGCTGTCACTGACATCCCCATAACTGTAGTGATAAGAATGTGAAACAATCTTTGAGAACCCTATTGAAAAAAATCTGTTTTATGTAATGTCATTAGTGTTGATACCTTTGGTAGGTTTTAATAGTGTATACCCTATATAAAATGACATAAAAGTCCTCTTATTCTTTGTGCCAATAACTGACCATGGAACATTACAAATGCATCCAGCAGTTTACATACTTTAGAGCGAGTACAATGTTGTGAAGTGCACGGCGCAGTAAACCTCGGAGCGTGTACCACGTTGTGAAATGCACGGCGCAGTAAGCCTCGGAGCGTGTACCACGTTGTGAAATGCACGGCGCAGTAAACCTCGGAGCGTGTACCACGTTGTAAAGCGTACAGCACAGTATATTGCTAAACTTTTCATCACCAACTGAATGCATGTGAGCTCCGCTTGGTAAATTAATACAACACAATGCATGTGGTCTGTTGGAAAGTGAAGATATTACATAGCTTAATTGGCAGCAGAGACATAAGGGTCCACAAGTTGACAAATATAGAAAATCTCCAAAGAAAATTGGTTTCTAAATAACCTGCAAAGACAGTGGCTTACTATTCATGTGCCGGTGTTAAAAGGTACTGTGTGGAAAACGTTGGTGAAGGACTGTTCTTACAAAGCGTTTTGCTTAAAAATAAAAAATAGTTTTAAAAAGGGGGGTGGAGGTTCTTGCAAATAGTTTTGGTCACAGGGCAGTGCTTTGATTGTATTTTAACTGGTTTTCAATAATGTGGACATTTTAATAAATTTTTTCTGACAACATGGGTAAGAAAAAACATTTTATAGTACAATTCCTTATTTTTTGGAAGTGTCATTATATGCAAACAAAAATGGACTGCAGCAAGGCCACATTAATTTTGAAATTTCCTTGGGGAGTTAAAGAATACAGCACTACCATCGCAAAGATCAAAAACAAGAAAGCAGTATGGACAGTAAACATTATTATAGAATATTTTGGTGTGATCTGATTATTTCTGTACTTGTGGCGTGTGTGGATATGTATGCTATTATAGTTACAATATTCAATAATAAAAAAAATGCGTAGGCCTATTTTAATTCATACTTAATTCTGCCAGGAGCACATGAGGTTACCATGACAATATACTCTTTTTACGTCAACTACCTTTACAGTAAATTCACTACATACCTGTAGGATTTTATATTTTTAAATACTCCTGTGAATCTTAACACTGCAGCAATTGATACATAATTTTATCAAGATAAATGCTCAACCAATAATGCAGAAGTGAGAAACGCTGATCATGTAGACTATATTATGTAGTATGTATGTTTTATTATTCCTTTATTATTCCATTTAAAATTTCTTACATTAAATCAAGCAGAAAACCAGTTATGTGTACTGATGTCAGCTGCTTTTTAAATACACATTTACACAATGTTTGTTTGTTGATCTTGTTACACACATATTACATACCATCTGTTAATTTACACTTGTTAAGAAACATGCGTTCGGGTTCCCATCTGAGGATAATTAACATTGTCACATTCTGGGATGTTTTACATACCTATTTATCCCACAGTATGAGATATTGATACTGCATGCCAGTTTGATGTAGATGTTCCAAAGTACCTTCCTTTTCTCAAACACTGATTCTCGTTCTAACACAAGAACAAGAGCAGAACCTGGGCTCTCTCAGGACAAGCATGACCAACAACAAAATACTGTTTATTGCACATAATCTTCATCACCTGTGTCATCATCCAGTTGTCAATAAATACATAGCATAACTTGAGATTCATACATGCAAAAACATGTTACCAAATCATCAGTCCAAAATCAAAAATTTATACATGTGGGGTTTAAATACAATGTTTTGCATGTAATAGACATACTGAATATTGATCCCTACCAGAGGTAATCCTTTTTTTCTTTACATAAAAACACTGAATGTTAAAACCAACAAGCACAATGCCCTCACTTCATAAGGTAGCCAACTAAACCAGCAAGTCAGCTAATCTCCTTTGCACAATGTTACAGACAGAGTTTATAAAAATGACAACTGGTATTGCTTAGCTACATCGGACATCCTGCTTTTTGCTTTGGTATAACAACTGCTGCATACCAAACAATCAAAAGTATCTTCAGTCTCACCTGAATGTGTCACAGAGGCCACCAAGTAGTGACAGCTGATCTCACAGACAGAATCTAGTCCTGTCAAACAGACAGGGACGGAAGGTCCTGGTCAACATGTGGATCAACACATATCACAGCACACTTTTAGAGGAACCTCTCCACACTGCTGTCCAGGACCCCTTAGAGAAACAGAACTACAGTCAGCTGTGTGTGCTCTGCTTCTGTTCTCTCTTCCAGTGCAAGAGGCTACAGTCTGAGAGAAAAACAAAGAGAAGACCTTTCAGTGAAGGAGGTTACAGTCTGTGTGCTCACAGTACAAATTTCACTGTGGAACTGCTTGTTTTACTGTGCACATGACAATAAACATTAAAAATAAATAGTCTGCCTGGATACGTACGGGATGCCGAATCTGTCTCAGTCTTTAAATCCCGACTGAAGACCTACTTTTTTGATTTAGCCTTCCCACAACAGTCTCTGTAGCTCACAGTAATTACTGCTGCTGGCGCATGCTGTACATGCCAATACAACTGTAACAGTTTGCTATGGGGCTGCTAGAGTCCGTATTATTTGCTAACCCCTCTCTAAACTCTCTCCCTGTGCATGTGGTTACCCAGTGCCCACCTGGGCACCATCTGAGCAGGATGCCTTCGTAGAGCGGCTGACTCCTAATGTATCCCCTTGGATGAAACTTCGTCTGAGGGACACCAAAGGCCAATGAGAGCGGCTTCAGGACCAGGAGTGAAGGAGGACTGAGTTATGTTATTTATACCAAATTACTGGTAACAATCAATGTCAATAAGTGCCACTACTCTCTGTAATGTTAGCATGCCCAGGAGGGGCTGGGCAGCCAGTCAACCTTGGGCCCCCAGAGGATTTTACTCTCCACACTGTGGAGTTTTTGGTTCCTCTCCTCTGTTCTTGTTTGGCTTCATTCATTTGTATTAATTCCTCAATATCTGCAATTTCTTGTGTAAAGCGCTTTGAGGCACATTGTTGTGAAAGGCGCTATATAAAAATAAATTGACTTGAAATTGAATAAACCTAATTCTTATTACGAGTCTCACACAAGACATTCTTTGTCTACAAACACAAAAAAAATGGCAAAAACTTTCTCCAAGAGTCAGCTTTTAGATGTGTTATTCTAGTTACTGTCCAGTAGAGGGAGCCATAGAGATCTGTGTGCGCTACTAGGACTAAACTAGGCCTTATACAGGCACAAAGGCATGTGGATTCTGGGAACCTAGACCAAAACAGATCTGTAAAGATACACATCAGGAGCAAGACAAATCAACATTTTCCTTCCTGCCACACCGGTTCCCATTGAAAAGGGTAACTGGACCTGAGGCATGTGAGGATGGAGAGGCTGTCACAGAGAGCTGAAGAGATCTGGCTGAAGGGTGCACACTCACACTGCTGCTCGGGGAAACAGTCTGCAAACAGGCAGTGCATGGTGCGAAAGCAGCTGTCCAGCAAGGACTTCGGAGTGACCCACTTCCACACTCTGGAGTCAGACTTCTTCAACTTGACCCATATCTTCTGTATCTTCTCTGGAGGTTCCCTCTGGAAACACACACAAACACACACAGCACTGAGAATTGTACCTATGATTCAGTAATGAGCACAACAAACCCCTGAAGAAGATCCACTACATATCAGCAATTACACACACACACACACACACACACACACACACAATAAATATAATGCTCTTTAAGTCACAAGGTAAACATATTCAGATGGTAAGTATTTTGTGAAACAATTCTTATAGTCTTGCTGAGCTACGACATATGATACTTCTGGACTTCCAAGTTTCATAACATAACCATATGTATTAATATCGTTACTAATTTCTTTACCTCCTCCTGTACCCCCGGAGAGGCCATCTGCACCTGCTGCACCATGCGAAAGAGATTCTCCAGGTCTGATACGTAGCGATGTGACGGGTGTCTTTTGGGAAGCACCTTCAGTATCTTTTTCAGAATCTCCTGGTTCACCAGTAGCCATAGATCCTGCAAGTCCTGAAGTTCTACATGTGCTACTTTCTGTAGAAGCGGAAGGGTATTATTGAAAATCTTTATCTAAGATAAAAGTTAAATGAGTTACACAAACAGTAGCCTGATGGGACAGTAGGGGTAAGTTCAGGTAGCCCCCGACTTACGATGGAGATGCGTTCCGATGACCCCATCGTAATTTGAAAATATTGTAAATGGAGACATGGCCAAAACACCAAAAACAAAGAAAAAAATACACGCTCTAACACAGAGACAACTGAACTGTGTCGATCGCTGGTGAGAGTGAGGCGTCTTACACAGCGGGAGGTGTGTTCATCCCTGGAGCCTAAAGCCCCACATCTGCTGATACGTTTTCCTACCGCACAAAACGTTAAATATTTTTACTATTTAGTCGTATTGGTTTTGTTATTGTAAGATCGAAAATCGTAAGTTGAACCATCGTAGCTCGGGAACCATCTGTATACGTATATATTAACTAAGAGTGTGGTTGTCATGGCAGCGAGGGTGACCACTCACCAGCTTATCAATGTTGTGTAACCTGAAAACCTCTTGAGGGTGGATTCTGATGGTATAGTTCACAGGGAAGTTGTGTTTCTGCAGTTAGGACCAGACAGTGTCAGTGTGTCAGGCACAGTCCTCCTACTTGTACCTCAACCACACTGCCTATTGCAGTCCTCCCCTCCACCCACTTACCATAAAACTCCTCCGCTGGGTAGAGGTAAGGCTGGATCTCAGGGTGTTCAAAGACTTGCAGAGCTCCTGAGGTGCAGACACCACGAGAATGGGCTGCAGCCACAGTAACACTGAAGGGAATTAGAGACAGAGAGTTTATGACACGTCATTTGTCACTCACCTCTCTCCTTTACTCATGCTAAGTCTGTATGTTCTGCCTATTCCCATCAATGAGAAAAAGGCCGATGTAGTTTTGTGGTTCACCAGCCAATCAGCTCGTGACTACTACACCGTAAACACGTTCCACATCAACCTCTGATGAAGATTCTTAGCACCCCATTTCAGAGTAAAGCAAAACAGACAGCTGAGTCTGAAACACCATCCATGATAACGCTGAACACAGATCCAGGAGAAAAGGCTCCTAGAGACAGAACTTCAGATGAATAAGAGTTCCACATGTTGTATTTTTCAAATAGAGAAAATACTCGTAATAAAGCCTTTTTTTAAGAAAACATTATGTTTGACAAGTCATTACAAGTTAAAATTCATTCATTCATTTATTTTCTAAACCACTTATCCTGTTAAGGGTCGCGGGAACCCTGGAGCCCATCCCAGGAGAAACAGGGCGCAGGGCAGGGGACACCCAGGGCAGGGCACCACCCTACCACAGGGCACAACAAGTTAAAATTACTGATGTCAATGCTGCCTAAACCATCCCACAGAGCTCTACACCTCCTGTGACCAGAGCTAAAAACGACTCTGACGCACCCTTGTAGAATGGCTTCCGTCGTGACTACAAAACAGTCGTGCGCCTGTTGCACACCTGTGTCAGCATCTTCCCATTTTTGATTTCTTGACATATCCAAGTGCTGTCATAGCAGCTAAGTACCCTGATAATGAAGGTATTAGACAACATGTACAGCATTCTCCTCTTAATGACCTTGTTCTGAGGGGATGAAGGAGCAGATTTCGATGTCTTAGCAAAGCCAGCAACATTGTAAAAGACCACGCTCACACACGCTCAGTGCACACCAAACACACACACATGCTCAGTGCACACCAAACACATACACACCCACACACACACACACACACACACACACACATGCTCAGTGCATACCAAACACACACACACGCTCACGCTGCCCTGGAGCCACTTACCAAGCAGCTTTCTCCAGACTACCGCACAGGCCATAGTGCTACTGGTGACACTGAACGGCAGAGTGTTCAGGTAGTGATGGCGAAGTGTCACTCTAGTCGGACTCCTCACGCTACTGACCTGAAGCAGAACACATAAAGTGAATATTTGGTAACAGCAGGCTCACCAACTGGTAACGCTTTAAATATTCATCAAAGGAATTAATATTTATTGAATATTTTTTTCCTGAAAGAAACCGTTAATGTCAGATATAGTTATTGTTACCATGCAACAACAATCATGACAAATGATAAATGGGTGATAATGTTGGTAGTCATGAAATCAGTATCCAACAATCCAAAAAAGTTTGTGGCAAATCAAAAAGACAACATTCCTAAAGAAGTGACCCTTTGTGATATAGTCACCCCAAATGTAGGCTGAAGCCACACATTCCAGCATCGTCTGAAAACACTATCCTTTAAATTCACCATATTCCCTTTGCCTGCTTCCTCAGGGACTGCCTGCATCCACTGCGGCCCTCCACGACTCTACACAGAACTTCAGGGCTCAGTGGTATTCCAGGTTCTGTGCCATGTTATGGAAGCGCTTCAGCACTAAATTGGTCCATAATGGTTACCTCACATCACTGGATTTAACAAGTGAACACACCCGACTTGGGCCTAATCATGACCAGAACCATGACCAGTGCATGTGGGAAACAATAATGCTGTGACTGGTGACCTCACAGTCACCTGAGCGATATCCCACAGTGACCCACTGGCATGGCTACGGTCACAGCCCTCCATGACGTCACCCTGTTCTAATCCCAGAATCCAACTGCACTTAATTGGAAGGAGAAGATGCATCTGTGGCAGCATTTAGGGTCAGCTTTGACTTGGGCTCGCATGGTGCAGTATAACGGACCCTACTTCGCCGTTGTAATGTCTTGAACTGTAAGGGACATTATTTGTGGTTCTGGTTTCACAATGGCGATACCTTTAAAGCAAATAACATATATCCATTTACCTCTCATAAATAAATGCAGAATTTATTTTAACCGTAAAATAAATCTGAAATACAACTATGAACAACATAAAGACAATTTGAGGTAAAATTAATTAATGTATGCGCACACAAACATTATACAGTGCATTTTGTCGTCAAGTCGAAAATACAAACATTCAATACGTTACGTGCTCCCCAAAGCGTTGTGCAATAGTTTTGTGTGTTGCGTAACTAAAATATCAGCGAGTTAAGCTGTAGACGCAGTTCCAGCACACGAGAAGTAAACGAGTAGTAAAGTAACTGTCACCGCAGGAGACTTGCGCGTCGGGTTTTCCTGCTGCTAAAAACATGGCAGGACTTATATTTTTAAAGTTATTCTGAGATAGAATATTTCCTAATATTTCATCATAATTTGCCACTGCTATTGTTGTTTCACACTATTATTGTAACAGTAACTTGCAAACGAATATTATACCCAAAACCCCGACAGTATCCGCGGCATTTCAAAAGTGTACCGTGTGTGCATGTTATGAAGGCACTGATACTTCTAAGGCGTGATGATCCCTGAAATGCACCCCAAGGCGCACACGGTGAGCAAACACGACATGTGGCTTGGTGACGCTGCCGCATCACTGAAAACAGCGCAAAAACATCGATACGCACCTTCTATATCCACGTGTCTTGTGTTTGGAGCCCACTTGAAGGATGCACCGACAATACTTAGTATTAGGGTTATACTGTAGGCGTAAGGTTTGCAGGCTAAAGCAGAGTATTTCCCTGTGTACTGCCTGCTACCTGCTCCTAGTCATTTCCACAGTTGTGAAGCTCTGGTGCGTATTTAAAAGGGAGCAGGAGGTGGAATTTCCCGAGCTGGGAAACTTCTTGCCCTCCTCCCTGGCCCTTCCCCCGCCGAGTCTGCTCATGCACCTCTCCTAAACTGAAGATCTTGGCAGGACGTCTAAGGTCCACATCTCGGGTTACATTAAGGGGCTCATACTTTCGCTTTCGGCTTCACTGTCACAGTACACTTCATACTTTTCCAAATTTTCTAACTTTTACTGGAAAGGCCGCTAATAGGAATATGGACAAAACCGCACGTTCAGATTCATCGCTTAAATAAAGCCTTTCATTAAAACTCTTTAGTTTTGCATTTGTTTATTTAGGTATGTTACTTTTAACTTTAAACACCTCTTCCAAAATACCTAAAACAGACATAAAGCCAATTTGCAGTCCAGCGCGGTATGACATCACTAAGTTGTTTATTCGTGTAAAGAAAAGTGCAGTTCGTGTTTTTAGCTTTACAAGCTCAGCTAAAGAACAGGGGTATGTCCGTGTAAGTGGTAAAGACCCCCAGACCACAGTAGGGTGTCCGTCACTCCCTACGCACTAAACCGCCGCCGTGCCATCCCTCCACGGTTACTGTCCTCTCTTGGCCGTGCAGCGCGCCCACGACGCCGCAGACGCACTCTTCGGGCAGGGCAGTTTCCCTCTGGTTCCCCCTCTTCCTGCTACGGCAGCATTGAGGTCGACAGGAATGCTTGTGCCGATGACAGCTGTTTTTTGTTTTTTGGATAAGGTTTTTTTGTGGTGGTAGTGGTTATGAGGTACTGAATAGATCAACCGTCTAAGCACTTACTGGTAAATTTCTGTGGCTAAAAACAACTGATTAAAATAGGTTACTTTACAAATATTGACTCACACTTAATTAAATGCCCATAAACGTAAGGGAATGTCAGTCTGGTTTGGAGCAGCCTAGTTACACACGAAAACCAGCAGTGCTTGTTAAATACTGTATGTAAACAAATCACATTATTGCACCAGTAAACAATGTCGTAATATTTCCTTAACCTGCTAAATATGACAGAAAAAAATGCACATCTGAGAGTTATTACAGAGGCCAAAGGAAGGAACACTCTGGTTTGGAAATTCTTGAAAGGGGGTTTCCAACCATCGCAGTAGAAACTAGTGGTGAAAACAGCATCTGTTACCCACAAAGGCATCATCACCGTGGAAACTCTGTAGGGAGGGTTGTGGGACATGTGGACAGAGTCTGTACCCTTCTATGGCAAACACTGATACCTCCTGTCTGGACTATAATGACCACATTCAAGGTCACTGATCTGCTAGTCAATGACTGCATATTTTCATCTCACTCTACTAGTGACTGTATGAAAGCAGAACATCCTGTCTTTTTCTCTCTCAAAAACCAACTCAAAATTAACTTTACCAGTGAGATAAAATAAAAACATTGGTCATGCTTCCCTCATCAGTGCCTGCCAGCCGGTCCTGAGTAACTGCACAAGCATCTAACTAGTGCATTGACAGATCAACCACGCAAAGTATTACAGCCTAGCATGTGTACTGAGCAATCTAATGATCCCTTGTCTATGTGCTCCTCGCCCTCGTGTGTACTTCTGACTCCCAGGGCCTCATTAACCTTCTGTGTCTTCCCGTCCTGGTATCGGACTGATTTACTGGCTTCAGCCACCCCTCGCCTGGATGAAAGAGCACGTTTCACGGATTTTGATTAGGTGTTGGTGTTGTGTAGCTAATAGTAGCTCTGCAAACACGATTCCAGCCTCTGATGTGATTCCTGGTGCATTACAGCAATGTAGGGCTCTATGGATTCCATTTCATTTTTGTCTCATATTGCGGTCTTTTTTTCACTTCAGTTTTTCTGATTTATTTATTTCATATTCGGATTTTTGCATTGCTTGAACATTTACCTAAATAAAATTGTTGTCACATCTTGGAACTGTCATACCCTGCTGTCCTCTACATATCGCCATTTCCCCGTTTCTTGGTTTTCCTCTGCTCTTATTTGTCCTTGAATGAATGTTAATTCTATTAGTGTCCACAGCTTTTACCCATTTCCTATTAGTAACTGTTTAAGCCAACAAGAACAACAACTTTATTTATAAAGCCCTTTAAACTAGCCAGAGCTGACAATGTTCTGTTCAACTAGAAACCAAAAACAAAGAGCAGGGGTATAAAACAGGAGGATAAAACAGAAAGATTAAAAGATAAAAGCAGAAAATAAAAACAGAAAATAAAAACAACAAGCATACAAACTGAAATGAGCAACATATCATGTTTGGTCGAAAGCTAATGAGTAAAAGTGGGTTTTCAGGCTAGTTTTAAAACAAGAGAGTGAGGCAGCCTGCCTGATGCTCAGAGGCAGCCTGTCTGATGCTCAGAAGCAGCCAGTCTAATGCTCAGAGGCAGGTTGTTCCACAGCTTTGGAGCGACAGCAGAAAAGGCCCTGTCCCCTCTGGATGTTCTCTGTGACCTTTGTACATTAAGCAGTAGCTGGTCAGCTGATCTAAGTGAACGGGCAGGAGTGTACGGGTGGAGCTATTCTGATAGATAAGATGGGGCAAGACTGTGTAATGACTTAAAAACAAATAGCAAAAAAGCAGTACAGTCCCAGGAACTGAAAAAATCTTTGAGCATAAAAGTTTTGTTCACCAGTGATCTAGCATTTAACAGACCAAATCAAATAGAAGATGGAGCCTGGAGCTCAGTGCACTGGGACAACCGGCGCAGCAGACAGAGGTTCTGGAGATTCACCCCGTGCAAGCGGGGCTGAGGAAGGTTTTGATGGCAGGGCCAGAACGACTCATCCTCATCCTCTTGGAAACCAACCACTCGAACCAGGCAGGCATGAATCGGGTCCAGAAAATGGTGGGACATGGAGAGCTGGGGGGGGAGATCAAGCATTGTCCATGAGGTAGCAGAGGGACCCAGGAAGCAAGCCCTCAGTCGCACAAGATGATCACCATGTCTTACCACGCCGGTGCCATCTGCGGCGGGATGGTTGAACTGCAACTTGACAAAGGTGATACGGGATTGCTATGAAAAGCGGGGACAACAAATTCAATCCTCCACAATTTGGCACAACCACAGTTTTAGCCCATGGTTGGAGGTCCAACAATGTATTGCGATCATACACCAACAACGACGTGATCATTTCAGTACAAAAAGTCAATAACAACATAACTGTCAACAGGAGGAGCAGAGGCAGATGGCTAGTCAAGCACACAGGTGCCATCTTTGTTCACAATCTATCTTTCGGTTTCTTCTCTGCCAGTTTTTGTAGCCTTGTGGTCTTGTAACTGTATTAGAAAGTCTTTGCTACATTATAGGGTTGCTTTAGCATTGTTCCTTGTTATCCTGTATATTTACTATGGCTGTCAGAATAAACCCTTTGCACATTAGACTCAGCCTTTGCCTCTGTGGATATGTTCACATTTTACATTTTATACATTTTATTTATTTAGCAGACGCCTTTGTCCAAAGCGACTTACAAGGATAACAGTCCACGTGCATGTCACAAACGAGGTCAATCAGCATTAGAGAATCT